>WOVY01003029.1:0-33681 GCA_013436015.1 Rhipicephalus annulatus
CTTTCAAGAGTTCATGCAGACCAGATCGTGTAAATCAGGACCGTGTAAATAAAATAAAATGGATCATATAAATAAACAGGATCGTGTAAAATGTCGTTTTCGTGTGCAACTGTAGTTGTGGTTGTGCTGAATGACCTTTCTTTATATACACTACATAACAAACTTGCTTCTTTAGAGTCGAGTGCATCTTCGGATCGATTGTAAATGTTTGCATATGCGAGTTCTTAAGTTTTATAAGAAATTCCTCAGAGTGCTACGAGGAAATGTGTGTTCAGCGAAAATTTGTATATCATTATATACAATTCTTAAAGCCTCGTCTACAACTTTATGCAGGTTGACCTTGAGTAGAAAACGAGGAGCGGCAGCAGCCCCCAGAAAAGAGCAAGCACCCTCCAAGCTCCCGAAGCTCTCTTCGACAGGAACAGCAAGGTCACTGTGTGGCATATAAAACCATTGCAAGGACTGCCTTATCAGCACACTGTGCTGCTCTTTCATCGCAGAAGACGAAATTGACCACTCCAGAGAAACTTCACGCTGTGTATTGTGAGTGCTTCAGTGGTTTTGTTTTTGTCCAGCCAGCAGTTAAGAAATCTTGTGTCAGATTCAGCCAGGATGGCTAGAGGGAGTCGGGCAGGCATGTTTGGACATTTGTCTAGCCAAGTAGTGCTAATTTTTGCACTGGTCCTGTTGGAGTTATTGCCACAATCACAGAAGCTACGTCACCTCTCTAAATGTACAGATGTGTCGGAGAAGATTAGCTGCATTAGGTTTTTCTATAACTAATAGCTGACAACATTCTTCATTATACAGGAGTTTTGTTCCTCACTTATGGGTGTAAAGCCCTCTACAGAAAAAATGCAATACGTCTACTTCCAGAAGACTCCAAGGCCCTACTTGTAGGTTTTTTTCGGCTTGTATCATAAGCATCTCGTTTGGGGTACATGAACATTTTATAAACAAGTACAGAGAAAATTTTGGGTGGCTGGTCGTTTTGTCGTTATCTTATTCCTCGCAGTATTCTTAAGCATGTTGTGCATTACGTTGTCAGTCTGGTTCATGTGCATAGAAGACATTACGAAGTTTCAGGCTACAGTATAAGAAGCCTGGAAGCAAGCTATCAATAATTTTTTAACAGAGTTGCTTAATCTGATACATGATGAATCATGAAACTTTCGTGTGTATTCATCAATGCAAGCTCGTCTTAGTGTTATCCAAAATGCAGATGTGAGTCGACAGATAGAAACATCTAGTGGGGTAATCAGGGTGAACAGTAGAAGTGCTTCAGACAGGCTGTCCGATGTTGCGATAGGAGGACCTATTTTTTAGAAGTCACCTTGTCATCCTTGGCGCGTTAGTTTAAATGAGGTCAGTAATGACATCATCTTTTGGTGTAGGCATGTGTGCCTGTTGGAAATGTTTGTCTGAAAAAAAAACCTATAACGCAGAAGAGTGCAGCGCTTGCATCTTTTCAAGTTAGGTTGCGCTGATACAAAGCGTTCTCCTGTCGGAGGTTGGGGGTAAGGGAAGCAAAAAAAAGATAAATGATAGAAAAGAAGAAAAAAGAAGAAAGAAAAGGGGGATGCAAAGTAAAAGTAGTACTACACTGCTCCTACTTTGCATCCCCCCTTTTCTTCTTTTTTTTCCCTTGTTTTCTTTTTTCACCTTTTTTTACATTTGCAATGTCCCATCTAGTGCATGAATCAATGACACATGGCTTTGCTATAGCAAAGATGCCTATGTGGTGTTGGATTGAACAGTGCATTGTACTTCATTTAGTTAATTACAGACTGATCAGTCTTGCAATAAGGGCTTCCTTTCTATCACCACACATGTTCAATTGAAAAGTTTGTGCTTGGCTCTTAGTATGCTGGTATATAGCTTGTGTCTTGGACTACTCAAAATGAATGTTATTTTGCTGCTGTTTATGGTAATGAATTTATCCAACATGAAAATATCTTGCCTTGTGAACTTTGTCGGACCTGCCTTTCTTTTTCTTTCCTATGCAGGCATTGTATGTGAGGAAGGCAGCAACAGAGAGGTGATAGCTTGAGCTTCGGAAGAATAAATGCTGGCAGTGAAGCAAATACACATTAAAAAGTCCCAGCCATTTTGCCAACCGTCCTGAATGTGTTTTGAAAAAAAAAATATTGTGCTCGTTTAGTGTATTGAAAACAGCAAAATGCTAAAATATATCGCAGAGAACAAAATGTTAGGCCACGTTGGTGCCTTCTCGACTTCCCAGGATGTCGTCTGGGTGTTGTTTGTAAAAAGTAAAAAGTGTTTCAAAAATACTGCCTCTTCTACACCAAATTCGGTCTTGGTATTAAGTAAAGGTGATTGTGTGTAGTGCATGAAGCTCAGTAATATTACTGCAATTTTTTCGCCACATCAAAAGCAAGGAAGCAGTTCTCTTTATATGGCAAGTTATATGATTACACTTTGCCTTAAAGTAGAAATAAATTTTTGAAGTTTTTCTTATGATGGCTGTTTTCTGCATTTGATGTACGACAGCTTCTGTTCCGAAGGTCCCCATGGCCCTCAATAGGAGACTTCAAAAATCATTTTCCTCATTTAAACAAAAATTGTAATGATAACACTTGCCATGTAACAAGAACTGTTTATTTGCTTTCAACTTACATATAAAAGTAATTTTCAATTACACAAACACACAGCTCAAATTGCATCTCAATGTGGACAAAAACGATTATATAGTGATATTTGTAATCTGGACCTAACATTATTTTTTTTCGTAAAATATAACTTCTGTGCAGTGAGTATTTGTGGCTCAAATATTCATACAAAATGCAGTATTGCCATACAAGAAATGCAAACGATAAACAGTTTGGCTGAATTCTTCAAAGCCTATGTAGCAGAAAAATTGCACTAATGTTACTTGACCTCAAATACTTTAAGAAGCGTCTTTACTTAATATGTAGATAAAATTTGATATGGCAAGAAAAAGCGGTACTTTGAAATTTTTCTCACAAATAACACCCGCACGACATTCTGCGAAATTCTGAAGGTACCCACGTGACCACTACTCTTTTCTCTTCAAAACATTTCTGCAAATAACTATTTTCAGAAGAGTAAATTACCATCATTTTTTTAAACTATACATCTGTGATGGTCGCCAGGCAGTATGGTTTGTATGTTTGGTGTAGAATAGCCCAGTGCAAAAAACAACAAATGGCTGAGCATCCTTTGACGCTCGGGCAATTTCGAAAGCATTTGTTTGTTAGCAGCAATTCAGTTAAGCCCTTGTCTTTATGCTTAGGCCCAGAAACAAAACACAAGTAACTAAAATAGTCCTAAGAGTCGTGTAGTCTCACTGTTCCAAGGCTTGTGGAGCCTAATTTGGTGCAAGCTTCACCATTTTTTAAAAATTCAGAATCAACCAACAGGTTTTGGAGGCACAGTGCATTTTCAGCTAACTTGTTTCACACCGGTTACTTAGATAAAAAGCGGAAAGTAGAGGTAAAATACCATTTTAAAGGCATTGTAGGTAATAACAAAAAGGACTGCTTTCTTTTTTTGTGTGGTGCTTTGCCTGAACGCTGTGCTTTTTGTGGTATAGTTCATTGTCTAGTGAACATAGGCCTTAAAAACTAACTTTAGCCATGTTGAGGTCGATTTCTTGGTTAAAGTCATATTAGCCATATAAATAATTATGACTTCAAACTTGATTGTTCTTTTGAAGATTTTTTTCTTGCATATTGATATTTGAGAGTCTTAGTCAATTTTGTTATAAGAAAACGTGATGTCATAATAGGTTCACTTTTTGTAGAGTCGTTCAGTTCTACCTTACCTTTTACATTCCTAATAAAGCAGTTATTTTCAATATCGGTATTTAAAATTGAATGAGCATGCTGTATGTAGTAAGGTGTAAGCACTTACAGATAGCACATGCACCCAACTTTTCTGTTGGCAGTTTATTTCTATTATTCTTGATTTATAAGTGGAGTTTCACGTCCGAAAACCACTATATGATTATGAGAGACGCCGTAGTGGAGGGCACTGGAAACTTCGACCACTTGGGGTTCTTTAACGTACACCTAAATCTGAGCACACGTGCCTACAGCATTTCCGCCTCCATCGGTAATGGAGCCGGGGTTTGATACCGTGACATGCGGGTCAGCAGCCGAATTTCTTTTACTCTTGCTCCCCTATATGTGTGCAGTTCGGTTATAGTTATCTGGCTTGCACAGATTTTTAATGGCACCTGCCTGGTCCTGCTTGCTTTCATGGTGATTTTAACCTTCATAAGTTGCATAGGTTTAACTCCCAAAATTGTTCAAGATGCCAATTTTGTGCACAAACTGTATAGTATAAAGGCTGCAGATGTACATGCACACACTATTAAATGTACATTGAGAGCTTTCACTTGAAGTTTCTAAAGTTTTACTGTGCAGAGAGCATTTAAATTATAATTTAATAAGGACATAATAATCAGTTATCTCTACCATTGAAAATTGTGACAACCTAGTTATTTTCACTGTGATAAGCATGCTGTTTTTTTTTTGATGTGGCAGAACTAATTTATACACTCATTCCTTCTATTATTCACATATGCATAACATGAAGGATTGTGTGCCTTAAAGTTTCAGTTTCATTCTGTGTGTTATATTTCTTGTGCATGTAAACTATTGTGCTAACATGTGTCTCTGACATTATTTGTGCCAATTATTTTCATTTCCAGGTGCCTATGAAGTTCACATAAGTTCTATCGCAGTGACCTTCGAAATTTACAGTGGTGCCGGAGCCTCAAGCAGCATTTCGCCGATCTCCACAAGGCATTCATGAGATAAACACAGCGCCACACTTTCACAGTGCTATGATTATTATTTATGTTTAAACATTGCGTTCTAAAATTGCTGTTACATTGTGCCACCATCCTGTGGCTTAGGTGGAGCTCGTGAAATTGCGGTGCAGTCACCACATTTGTGTACGATCAACACTGCAATGTCACTATTCACAGCTGGAGCATACAGACAAATAAAAAAACATATTGATTGTAGCAGGGCTGATGTATATATTAATGCTTCTCTATTGATAATAATAACTTTATAGGTTCTTTAAGTCTTGCATAGAACACTGCATTAATGTGTTGCAATGTAACCACCATTTATGATTGCTAGCATGTTAATTTAGTAGTTTTGTAATGTATTTTATTTAAAAGGTAATTTTGCTTCCGCATCACGACAATTAGTAAGATGTTGATGATTCAATCCCTCATCATGCACGTTTAAGAAATATTGTGATTTGTACACAGTATTGCATGTACTCAAGATGTGGACGTCTATTCAATTTACACATTATATTTCTTTGCACTAGATTCAGACGTAACATGCACACATTTCAGTAATTTCTGCATGATACGTCTTTCCATAAGATGCGGAGGCCGCATCATACGTCTTATGCGGAGTCCGCATCATACATCTTATGCGGAGTCCGCATCATACGTCTTATGCGGAGTCCGCATCATACGTCTTCCATATTCCAATAATTCCGTATGTGAGGTCTCCGCATCTTACGGAACGTTTCAGTAGGGAAGGAGCAAAGTAAATATGCAAATAAGTTGTAGGTGTCAGATGCAGCGATCTAACTGTGCAAAAGATTACGTATATATTAGGCTACAGGTTTAGAATCGCATACATCTCAGTGGTCTATCAGGAACGTCACAAACAACTTCCTGCCAACCAGCCCTTGCACAGAGGGAGGAAATGGCTGGCACGGTGGTCGAAGTGACGTCACACTATTTGCAAACATAGAGAGGTTTCTTACTTAGGCAACATTTTGCACAACACATTTTTAGATGCAAGACTGTAGTCGTCCTACATTGATCATACTGATGTCTTTTGTTGTTACTTTGTGCTGTGAATTACTAGGCATTTAGTCACCATGATCTTTGAAAGCTAATTTCAGTGTTCTCTCTCATATTGCTGACAACTGTGCTGTTGCATATATTGGGCAAAAAAGCAACACAGAAAGGCTGTCACAATAAATACACCAACATGGGTATTCTCCTGCAAACAAAAGTCGGCACTGGTCCTGTCATTACCCATCTTCCTTCTCTCTTTGCCTTGTTTGTGCTGAAACAGCCAAACACCTGTAGAGTTAGACGAGAAATATTAACGCATAAAATTTATAAGTGCTTGCATCAGCAACTACACAACAGCGTGATAACCGCACCCCTGCCACACAGCAGCGAAACATATTTTGAACATGCTGGCAGTGTATTATTTTATAAAAAGCAATTCTGGCAGATTACAAAATCTCACATTGTGCATGCCAGTTTTCTTCAAAGTCAGGCGTACAATGTAGGTGCTGGCCGGTACATTATTAGTTACAAGCAAAAGCGTCTTGCAGGTACATATGCAGATTGCACGAACACCTCTTTCTCTCTACACTAGGCACACACATTATATCTTTTAACAAGCACACGCCACTGTTTAGGGGCATCATAACGCTCGACCGTGAACGTATGCTAATCAACCCACTTAGGCGGTTGGCTAGGTGAATCGAGCCAAGTTACAAATTGTATCGCCCGCGAACGTAAACAAAATGCTGCTTTGCAGCAAATGGCACAGCAGGCTTCGTTTAATTAACAACGTAGCAAGCGCCGTGTGCTTCTTCCTAACTACATTGCACATATGAAAAAAATAGATCACCATACACATGCATGTTGCCGCAGTTGTCTCGAATTAGCTCCAGTAAGGCCGCGCCGATGCGCCATGGCTCTGCTGGCGTTAGCGTTGTCAAAGCGAATCGGCAACCGCACTCGCAAAGGCGCATAAGGTTGCCGTTTTACGACGCCTCGTTCGTGTGCAGCAACACACACTTGCACTGAGTGGCATACTTGGTCTACATAAAAAAGTGTCCCCCTTACATTTAGTTTCTTTCACACTGTCCTTAGGGAAGCAACCACAGGCGTCAGTCGTCACCTCGGAGTCCTTCGAGCGCCCGCCCGACCCGCCAATTCCTTGGACGACTCGCACTTGATCCGCACTCGAACAACCGCGGGAATAGGGCGCAATCTCAGCACATCACACGAACGAGGAACGGCGCTTCCTTGCGTAAATTTAACATTTCGTGCTCTCGTGTGTAGCAGGGCGAACACATGAGAGACGCACCCAAATGGCATGCCCCCGGAAACAAAGACAAACAACATGTGGCTTTAGCTGTGAATGGATTTGGCTCGGATATCTGTGTGAGAAAAATAAAAAAAACATCTGTCGCTGCTATAAGCTGTAAAAAATGTATGTTATCTGGCAAAATAACTTCAAAAGTGATAAACGGTTATTCAAAAAACAAGTTACAACTTATGAATATTTTCGCAGGTCTTTGTTTTGTTTTTTTTCTAGCAGACGACAGCCTCCTACTGCTTCTACGACAGACGTAGTGCGGTTTCACGTCCGGTGCGTGTCGCCGACGCAAAGCTCTACAGTAGTGATATCAGAGTTATCAATTCTCAATGAATCATAGGATGGCTACAAAGCAGTAACATTGTGACATAGTGCAGTACGCAATCTTTCAAGGTATGACATTTCTTTGCTCAGAAGCGAATCGAAGCAAGCGAGCCGGCGCAATCAGCTGATGTCGCCACTACGCGAGGTATGGTCGTGCGCAATAGCGTCGCGCCCCGCGCTCGATTTGTCATCAAGCGATAGAGCTGCCAAGTGGAATACAGCTAGATGCAGGGATGAATGGCGTATCACTCTAATTCCCTGTGGCGGCCAACTCAATCGCAAGGGAGCCCCGGGAAACAACCTTCAACTGCTCAAGCTTGTGTGTGGGTGTAAAAATACTTGATTTCATCCGCGGCGGGGCAGCAATCTATAGTTGAAAGACATGCGAAAAACATGTGACGTATATACAATCACAAAACATATGCACACAACAATAGATACGATCGCATATCGCACATAAATATGCCAACACATAGTGGGTAAAAAGCAAATTTATATACATACTTTAATCTCACCGGCACAGTTCAGCGCGAATAGCTCAGCAAGTTAACGCACTCAGTTCGCGTATGCAAGCACAACTAAGTGGCGCAGGTTCGAGTCCCGCCAAGTCTCATGTTTTTTTTGTTTTTTTCAACGTTTTTATTGCACTGCTATTTTTTCTAATGCCTTAGGTTCTAAAACAAAATAAAAGTAATATTGCGTTCAAGTACGTATGTGCGACTGTGAATTTTGCACAACAGTTATCAGTATTTTTATTTTCATTATGAGTTATTTATTTATTTCATAATATAACAAAATTAAGGACTAAGGGGAACATTGGGTCTGCTTGATTGTGAAGGGACTCGAGAACTGAGAAAACTCAAACCAAAAAATTTATTTGAGAAAAAATTGAGCATTTCACAGCCGGACCAGTTTCTTCAAGGGTAGGCCCTAGGTTTGCGCGAGACTTGCTATATGACTCACCTCAAGCTGTGGCAGCTGAGGGAAGGCAATATCACCGAGAAGCATTTCCAAAATATATTTTGGTTGATGTTTTTTGATTTTTCCAAAATAAGGGCTGCACAATTGTGATCGAGCCAAACCAAGATGCGGGCACGAAGTCATGAGACAGAAAATGAATAATGTTGCTTCTTTGAAAAATTGCCCCTAATAAAAGGAAGAGTTATGGAGTGCTACGTAGCTTAACTCACAGTAGGAATTTTATATATACATATAGATAGTTTAAAATGGACAATGTTGCACACACAGACGTTGGTTAAATTTCTTTGCAGCACAGTTGAAGCATCTATGTAGAACTGAAGCATCAAGAGAAGCTCATGCGTCCTCACTTTATTGCGCTTTACATAGCTTGTTTGCGTCGATGCAGCCATAATATGATATATTTTAAAGCATTTGTTTAACCTCTAATCTTCTTATTCATTAAAGCTAGCCTATTAGTTGTGTCTTAAGTAGCACTACAGTTGAAGCGTAATCTGCATGGTGGTCTGAAACAATGCTTTTGAAAATCTCAAAACGACCCAGCTCTATACACGACCATCCGTGCATCAATGATAGTCACCATTATGTGTCCGTACATATCAGTTGTGCTCTTATATTTAATTATTTTTCTGACCACTCCCTCTGATCCTACCTCGTTTCTGTCATGAAGCTGTGGCAAGTTGTGTATAGCTGTATTTATATTGTAGGAGCACATACTATCAATAAAAAATTATTTTTAGGCTGCATGCAATTAGTTTCATAGATTTTAATTTCTGTTGTCGGTGCACAGGAGAGCTAAGCTCATGGTCGATATTTTAAAATGACATTTCTCTTTGCCAATGTTAATGAGAACAGTTTCATTATTATTGACAAGTTCATTCACATTGAATTTAGTTCTCATTATCATGGTTTCTACCAAAAAACGAGCCCTTGAAGTTATGCTTTTTTGCTTGATTTGTTTTCGCGTGACAGCATGCAAGTAAAATGATAGTTATTGTCATTCCTTGTGAACGACACATTTTCCGTGTGACAGACTTTAGCACCTGGTCATCTGCAGAAGTTGTATTCATTCTGGAAAAGGGCGAACAGTGGTGACTGACAACACAGACTAGCCTGCGTTATTTTTTTTTACTATATATGTCACTGTGCATTCATTTATAACTTTATAGAGCTCTGATTTTCTGCTGAAAATGTGACAACTGTAGAGTTTCTACATTTTTGCAACAATCCACATGCCTTTCATACACTATTGATCATTTTCGTAAGCACCTTACAAACTCTGTATATTTCCGTAAGACCTTACATTCTGCATTTTCTTTATGAAAGCTTCTGTACACTCCATACACTTTCCTTATCCTTCCATATCTTCTCTAATGAACTCTCTGTATGCTCCACAAGTTCCCTTCTCATTCCATATTTTCCATAAAACTCCCTCCATCCACGCCATAAAACTTCCTTATCCTTCCTATACTTCATAAAAAGCTTTCTATATATGCCATACATTTTCCTTATCTTTCTGTATACTCCATAAAAAGCTTTCCGTATACGCCATACAGTTCCCTTAACCTTTCATATACTCCATAAGAAGCTTTCCGTAAATGCCATACAACTTCCGTATATTTCCATAAAACTCCATATTTTTTTCATATGTAGCATAAGGAATTGTTACGGAGTCCATATGTTTTCCGTAAGATTTCATACGGAACGTTTCAGTAGTGCCTTTATGTGGAATCGGACGAGTAGTCACTCCATCTGCAGAGAACATATTCTTCCTTCATATATTTCCTTAAAATAAATGCGAACAGTGAGCAACCCGCATATTCCACCATCAACGAACTGTCCAGCTCTCAACTTTTTGCAATCGGCCCGTGATGGCACGCCCTTTCTCGCTGCGTGTTAGCGACCTAGCTGAAGAAACAGATGTCCCACTGCCTGAATACCACCTCAGCCCCCCCCAACGCTCTGCGGCTCTTGTCATGTCAGCGGCAGGTGATAGACTGTGACACATCTTTCGTATCTGTCACGAAGCTTGCCTCCCTCATACATATTGAGATGTATTTCCTAGAGCTGCAACATAATTACGACTGTCCAGAATATTATGCTGATGCATCCAAGTCCCATACTGGCGTGTCCTATGCGGCGGTCGGCCCATCCTTCTCGGATGCCGGCATTCTGTCCACCAGCACAAGCATTTTTACAGCCGAGGCTTACGCGTTATTCGTAGCCATTGAACACATAAAAGAATTGAATACGCCAAGGGTAGTTATATACACAAACTCCCTGAGTGTCTTAAAAGCATTGAAAAATTTAAAAAAATATAGAAACCCTATAATTATATTCCTCTATTCAATACAATGCGCGCCCTATGCTTCCAAGCAACATATCGCCGTGTGCTGGGTGCCCGGACACCACGAGATCGAAAGAATTGTGTAGGCTGACCAGCTCACCACGTCAATCAGCGGAAGCACTGCCAACTCTCCAGGTGCTGTCCCTCTAATTGACCTAAAATCAGACATACGGAAAAAGCTCAGGGCTTACTGGCAGAAGTTATGGGATCTACAAACTCATAACAAGTTACACTTGAACAAACCATACCTCGGTTACTGGCCACCCACGTCGAAAACGAGCCATACAGAGGTCAGTCTCTGTCGGCTTAAAATAGGATACACACACAGCATGCACACACACCTTTTGCCCGGTGGTGACCCACCCAGCTGTCACAGATGTGGCCGTCTACTTACCGTACTCCACATACTCCTTGAATGCTCTGAGCTAGAGGCTTACAGGAAAAACATTTTCCGCTAGCGTACAAGGAACACATACCCCTTCATTCAGCTTTGTTTATTGGTCGCGAACCTCTTTTTAAATATAATGCATTGAATGCATTCCTAAAGGAAGTAAACACTTTCCATGTTGTCTACACAAGTTATCGGTAGTACGGCATCTGAAAGGAGGCTGCTGCTGCGGATGCTGCATCCAAAGAGAGCACCTGTCTCCCGGCCCTTGGCACCAAGGGCGATGGTGAGGTATTGGTGCTAATATAACACTCCTATTCTATGGTGTCTTGATAGTTTAAGACTCATTCTCACCAGACATGCTTCATTTCACTTTCATGATTTTGATGAATATATGTCTCACGCACCTTTAGAGCGTAGAATCTTAGGCTCTTTTACCGCTATTTAACATAGCCATTTCTCAGATATGATATCATTTCCTGGCGCTCTTTCGCCATCAATGGCCCTTGTGCCATTAAACAACATATATCATCATAATCATCATCATCATCATCGTTCCATGCATGTGGCATTACCCACCTTCCAAAACAAGTACCACCCTGATGATCAATGCCGATTTAAAGTTAAAATAATCGCATTCACGCACAAAGACGCATGCTGAAACAGTGTAAGGTGGCTTCATCCGCGACACAAGATTAATGTCGGTCTGCTCGGAACATCGAGATCACCGAGCTGTGTCTTCAAGCAGAATTTTGTACTTGACATCTGTGAGGCGCCGTAGTACTCTATAAGGACCGAAGTAGTGCTGAAGTAACTTCTCCGAGCGCACCTTTGGCGAACGGGGATTCACAGCCGCACCAGATCACCGGGTTGGTAAATAAGATGGCGATGACGGGATTTGTACCTCTGCGAGTCGATGCGTTGTTGTTTTTGGATCCGCTCAAGTGTAAGCTGGCGGGACACGTCGGTGAGCCGAATAAAGTCGTTCGCATCAGTAGGAATATCGGTCATGTCAGGCAAGAGCATGGCATCCAGCATCATAACTTTTTTAGGCCGTGAAGCAACCGGAGGGGAGTGAAACCCGTAATCTCTTGAACCGCAGTGTTGTAAGCGAACGTTACGTTTGGCAAAATTTTATCCCAGTTTTTGTGATCGCGGTTGACGTACATAGAGAGCATGTCAGCGAGCGTCTCGTTTAATCTCTCCGTCAGATCATTGGTTTGTGGATGGTATGCGGTCGTTTTGCGTATAGCTGTTCCATAAAGTCTCGTGACGTCTTGCATCAATTGGGCTGTAAAGGCTGTTCCACGGTCAGTGATAAGAACTGTTGGCGCTCCATGGCGGAGGACGATGTTGTTGATGAAAAAATATGCAATCTCATCGGCAGTGCCTCGTTGTAGTGCTTTCGTTTCGCAGTACCTCATTAAATAGTCAGTAGCGTCTGCGATCCAGCGGTTGCCATCATGTGACTTCGGGAAGGGCCCAAGCAAGTTCACGCCGATTCGTTCAGACGGTTGTGACGGGGGTGCCACAGGCTGCAATAAACCAGCAGGGCACACAGGTTGGGCTCTACAGCACTGGCAATGATTGCATGTTTTAACGTAGTGCTTGACATCCTGGGTGAGTTTTGGCCAGTAGTAGCGAGTCCGAATCCGGGCAAGGGTACGTGCGAATCCTAGGTGGCCGAAGGTAGGCTCGTCGTAGCAGGCAGATAAAATGTCAGCACGAAGCCCTGGTGGAACGACGAGGAGGTATAGAGTCACATAAGGTTCGAAGTTCTTTTGTAGACGATGTTGTTCGCGAAGAAGTCTGGCAGCTGGTGCTTCCAAGTCGTGACAATTGTGGGGACCTTGCTGCTGATTGCAGTGCACAAAACACTACCAAGCACCTCCATCAGAAAATGTCACGTGATTCACGTGATCAGAAATGTCACGTGATCAGAAGTGTCACGTGTCACAAAATGACCACAACGTTTGTTCCCAGGAGCAGCACTGGACGTCGAGCCGAACCGAACGTTAGAGCACGAGCACACCAACAGTCCTCTTTTTTTTCACACCATAGCACATACTCGCATTGGCATGGCTAAACCTTGTCACATGCCTGTGGCACTATTGTCAATGTTCTGCATACAGAATAATCTACCCATGACCGCGGATCGTGGCAAGTTATCAGAGGCGCTGCGGTACACTGATTGTTGTGTTGCAACGGACCACCTATAGGTTCAGCACTGGGTGTAATCGATAGTCCATTGATTTTTAAGTTCAACAATTGTGCAGAGTTAACACCCAAACGAAATAAGACATAATCGCAAGCTTACTTAAAAATTACTATTTATTTCTGTACTGACCTTAGAGGACAAGCAGTCCTTTATCTGAACTGTCAACGTACTGTACTTGCTGCTTGTGTATTCTGCAAAACAAAAGACTAAAATTTCAACAAAGCACTGAAGCATATATTTGCTCAATACTACCTTTCCATACTCTTCAGTGGAGCATATGAACATATGTTAAAGTTTGACAAATGTTAGTTGAGTTTATGGTTAGCATATCATTATAAATCAACAAAGCGGTTTTTTCAATTGTGTTTTGAATAAATGGACAAAATAAACATAGGTGATTAAAGAAATGAGACACCCTAAGACAACTGTCCAGATTAGTATGCTGGGTGATCTCCAATTTTCTTTTTAGGTTATGATACATTGTGCCTCCGCAAAAACGTTGACTCATATAAAGTATGCCTTTACCTTGCTAATTCATAACTTTTGCAGTTTTATGTGCAATAGCATGATGATATTGTGAGGCACACAATAGCAGGGTTTCTTATATATCAACCAGATGCAGTTCATTGATGTACACCTCCTAATTAAGTAAATCTCTAGCATTTTTTACACTTTAGGGCACACTGCATTGTCACAATAAATCTGCACCAAATCAAGAGGGAGCAAAAATTAAAACATTTTGTTATCTTCAGGTGTTACAAAAATTACACCTTTACAGTTGGCTTTACTGATTTATTGATGTAAGCAAGGCTACTATTTTTTTGTCTTTCACTATGCCTTCCTGCACGAATGCCTGTGAATGGACTAGGATAACCATGGTTCATCAGACTGTTCATTCTTCAAGGAAAAAGTATGCTCATAAAAGAACTGTGAAAAGTCGGAGTAGGGTACATTGCATATGTGTGACTTATTATGGCACTGCCACTTCATTTTTATTTATGGTTTTTCCTCTTATAAACAATATTATAGCAGCCTTTTTCTATGAGCTTCGCATTTTTCAAAAAAAGACGCTGTAGAACAGCAGCCTAATACAGATGTTGCATAAAGGCTAAACATCTGAAAACGTTTCACTCTGCTTGTCTATTTGGCTAGAGTGGTCAAATTTCTAATCCTCATTGTTTCCAAGCATTTACATGACTACAGTAGCATTGCATCATGGCAGCTAGCTTACAGCAGTCACGATAGAAAAAGATACGCAAGTTTTTGAGAAATAGTAGAAGATTAGTTGATAGTGAGTCAAAGTATTTGAGTTTAGGAACTAGCATAAACAGCTGGGCTAAATTTCACCATATATTTTTTACGGCAGGGGCACAAACTAGATTGATGTGCACTGCCCTGCAGTACAAGAGGTAGGTTAATGATAATTAACCTAGCAAAAAAAACGAGTCCTTAAAATATTCACTTATTTCCTTGAAGATTTAGGTCTATTTTTACACATTAAGAACAGTAAACCTGACCTATGTAAATTATGAAAACATGTAACACTGCCCGAAAATGCGACTTTCGTACACAGTAATGCTCTGTATGCACATTAAAACTATTTCATACGAATAACTGCTTTTAAAAGCACTGAACCTAGGGCCTCTTTTACCAGGACCTCTTTGTGTTTGTTGGAGCCCCTTTCGTACAAGCTCTTTCCTTTGATCTCCTCTTCGAGCTCTCTTTGTAGAAGTGCCGCAGCAGATTTCGGGCGAATTTGATTGGCAGCCCATGTTGTTGTGCTTCCGTTCCAAAAGTGTTTTTTCAGCAAGAATTCCTTCACCATTGTTAAACTACATAAAACAGCAAAGTTGTAGCTTATTATACCACAGTTGAAGTTTGAGTAACACACAAAGATATTGATACTATAAAAAAGCAGAAGGAAACGTATTTCGAATATATTGATCAATTCAGAAATACATACTAGCATTGAAGTGGTCACGCCCATTCTAAAGGACTGCCTAAAAATATGAGACAGCCGGAGACTAAATATAGAATATATAGAATACTGCATTGAATATACACCACTTTTAATAAACGAAACCTGAAGCGACCAGGAAATTGTTCTTCATCTGACAGGAGTTTCGTTTACTGTGGGGCAGACAGGGTTGTAGCATTTAGGCTGAATCCAATAATGTCTGAGACAGTTTTCTCATATATTCAGAAGTTTTGTTTACCAGAATTTCATTTACTTAGTCCACTGTAGTGGACTCCGTAAATTTTCATCAGGTGGATAGTGTTTACAAAAAGTACCCTACACGACAACAATTTTGATGCTTTGGGGAGCAAATATACTCATGCTGCGCTCCACCGAAAGCTCATCGTGCACACTGTCGTTCTTTATAAAAGGGAACACCCGAACGCATGGCCTGTGCTTTGCGGCGGCTCCCAACGGCATCATGAATTGACAAGTTAAGAAAGCACGTTCGCTTTTGGCATCGTCCATGGCCAAGCAAGATAACAAGTCATGGCTGGTACACAAGCGTTGCTCGATTATGTTCTCTCACCGCTGGCGCGGCGAGCAATATCAAGCGATTACTGCAGCCAGCGCCGTGGTCGTATACAACGTTTGATATGTTGGCAGTGTACTATGCACTGCAGGCCTGAGCAGAGAGGGAGTGCAATCTAGCAGCACTTGTATACGGCCACAACTCGTTATTATTTTTTGCAACAGATGACGCTAAAGGCGAGCGTGTTTTCTTTTGCTCCTGGTTGATGGTGCTTTAGGCAGCCGCTGTGTCACGAGGCTAGTCAACCCACAAGCTCTCGTGTAGGTTCTTGTGCATACAAACCGATGAGAAAACCCACATCGGTAAAGAGAACACGAGACCGTTTATGCACACAAGAAAAACAACTAAATATATTTTCAATAAACTAGATAAAGAGAAAGGAATAAGAGAAAAAACAAAGCACACAAAATTCGAGGAGAAGTTAACCTAATGACCGCGAAATGCTAAGGATGCGTAAGTTCCGCAATAGCAAAAGCGACTGTCACCGTTCGGTCGCGGCACTCTTGTAGACGGCGAGGGTCGATGCGATGGGTGCAGACAAGGTAGATCAGAGGTCCAAGCGTTGCTCGTGGTTGAAGGTAGCTCCAGGCGCACCAAGGGCAATGACCTCTCAGCGTTCGCCCTCCGACGATGGGACGTAGCCCTGGAAACGGGACGAGCCTGGCCAAAGCCAGATGGTGAGAAGCCTGGCGAACGCCAAACGACGAGCAGCCTGGCCAAGGCCAGACGACGAGTGGCCTGGCCTACGCCAGACGATAGAGGATGCTCGGGTGCCCGACCAGGTGGGAGCCCGCAGCAGCCTTGCCTCTGAAACTCGGCCGCCACGCCTGCGCCCTGGTAGCCTGCTTGCCTCCGTCGCGTCCCGGCCACGTCTGCCCCGTTCTTCGTTCGGGCTTCTTCCAAAACCAGCGTGGGGGCCTCTCATTGGTCCGAACTTCACGCACCTCGTCTGCCCATCGTCTTCCTCACCGAATACATTGCGAAAGCGCGCGTCCACACCATCGGTTGTTGTCGTCTTCTTCCCTATGCCGGTGCACTCGCGCAAATTTTAAACCGAACACTGGTTGCACTCGCGCACTTCACGAAACGCGCACTTCACTTATCACAACATGCCCCTTTTCTTTTTCGAAAAGTTTTTTCCCAACGGAAAAAACTGCCGGATGCGTGTTTCACCACACAGGATACGTTCTTGGAGTTCGCATGAACACATGCACACTGGTATCACTGCAACAAGTCTTAAGGAGCACACTTACAGGGAAAAAAATCCACATATGGTAAACAATGTTCCGATGGTTGGTTGAAATGCTTTGCCTCCCATCTTTAGCAACACCTGAATTCGTGTCTATGGCCGTAACCTGCTCATGAAGTCGGCACCTGCGTTTTCAGAACCTTTGATATGTTGAATATGAAAAGTGTGCTCTTGTATTACTAGACTCCACCTTAGCAACCTACTGTTTAGGTGTTTTGCCTTCGCTAAGTATTGTAGCGGTTGATGATCTGTCTGTACGATAAACTGTACTCCGTACAAAAAATATGAAATTTTTCTACCGCCCATACTAGCGCTAAGCACTCTCGTTCGATAGTCGAGTAATTCTGCTCCCGAGGCAACAGCTGGCGGCTGGCATACGACACTGGGTGCAACAGCCCCTCGTGTTCTTGCATGAGGACTGCACCGATGCATGTGTCGGATGCGTCTGTACGGAGTATGAACACACGTTTTGGGTCTAGTGCCTTCACAATCGGCCCAGAAGCAAGGGCTTGCTTCAGCGTTTGAAATGCTCCTTCTGTTTCAGGAGTCCAACAAATCTCGTTATTCTCCATTTTTCTGGTTAGCTGAGTTAAAGGCTGTGCTTTCTCCGCATAGCGAGGTAATAAATCTCGGTAATACCCAGCTAGTCCCAGAAAAGATCGGAGTTGCTTCTTGGTGTCAGGTAGAGGTGCACTGGCTATCTTCAAAACCGAAGTTTCCACAGGTTGAATAGTCCCGCCTCCTAGACGATGTCCCAAGAAGAATATCGACTCCACAGCAATTTCGCACTTCTGAGGCTTGATGGTTAAGCCAGACTCCCGTACTTTCTGCAAAAAGCGTTTCAAGGTGTCTATGTGCTCTTTCCAGGTGTTCGTGGCTATGAGAACGTCATCGATGTAGTGGACTACGTTTTCAAGGCCCTGTAGGAGTGTTCTCATTAGACGCGTAAACACCGCAGAAGCTGTCTTTATTCCAAACAGCGTGTATATAAATTGGAAATGACCGGATTGCATTGAGAAAGCCGTTACTGGCTTCGATGTCCGGTCAAGTGGGACTTGCCAATACCCCTTTGTGAGATCAAACTTTGAGAAGTATCTCTTTGTGCCCATATCTGTAAGCATTAGGTCGGTCCTAGGTATGGGTTCAGCGTCGGAAACCATTATCTCGTTGATGCGACGGAAGTCGACGCATGTGCGATAGGTGTTATTGGGCTTCTTAATTAGTACCAAGGGCGAATTGTAGGGCGAATGGGATCGCTCAATCACACACAGTCTTAACATGTCCTGAACTTTTTGTTCTACTACTTCCTTCATGGCCAACGGCAAAGGATACTGCGGTGTGATGATCGGTTCAGAGGTCGTCAATTGAAGTCGGCATTCCAACAGATTTGTCTTTCCCGGTATCTCAGAGAATACATCTTGGTAGGTGGTTAGAATCTTCTGAAGATCTGTACGTTTGTCTTCTTCTAAGCTACTGCCAATCGGAATCGCTTCTACACCCACAGTCGGCTTAACTGTGCAAGCTGGTAGAGGGGTATTTGTCTCCTCCTCTTTCATAACCACAAAAGATGTTGTTTGTGGAATTGCGTCTGGTTGCCGGTCTTCATATTGTTTTAACATATTAATATGGAAAAGTTTGGCGTCATGCCCCAACTCCAGCCAATAGTCGTAGTCACCCTTTTTCCCACTGACCAGAAACGGCCCTTTCCATTCCATCAACAACTTATTCGCTGTTGTAGGAAGCAAAATAATAGCTCGGTCTCCAACTTTCAGCTGACGGCTCTTGCTCTTCCGATCATAGTGATATTTTTGAGTCGTTTTCGCTCGTATCAGGTTCTCATGGGCTAATTTTAGCGTTCTTTCCAGACGATCCCGGAGATCGAGGACATATCCGTAGGTCGTTTTCACCTCCTCTTCGATCTTTTCTGCAGTCCACAGCTCCTTTAACAAGTTGAGTGGTCCTCGGACGTATCTCCCGTAAATGAGTTCGAAAGGAGAGAACCCCATGCTGGCCTGAGGAACTTCTCGATATGCAAATAGAACTGGTGCAAGCAATCGATCCCATGATTTTGGATCCTCTTGGCATAGCTTGCGCAGCATTTGTTTCAAAGTCCCATTAAATCGCTCTACCAAACCATTGCACATGGGATGATAGGGCGTCGAACTCAGATGTTTGATTGCCAACAGATCGTTTACTTTTCTCATCAGGTCCGACGTGAAGCACGAGGCCTGATCGCACAGGATTCGGCGGGGAAATCCAACGCGGGAAAACATTTCGACCAACCCGTCTGTCACAGTCGCGGAGTCAATCGCCGGCAAAGCAATGGCGTCAAGATAGCGCGTAGCGAAATCGACCATGGTCAGTATGTATCTGTTGCCCCTATTTGAGACCGGCTTTAAGGGACCAATAATGTCCACGGCCACGCGCTCAAAAGGAGTGTCAATCAGGGGCATTTTCCCAAGAGGAGCCTTTTCTACTTTAAGCTTTGGACACATTCTTTGGCATGTGTCACAGGACCGCACGTATCTTTTAATCTCTTCCTGGACCCCTGGCCAATAGAATGAACCTAACACCCGATCAATCGTTCTTGTTACTCCTTGATGCCCGGACATCAAACTCTCATGGGCCATCTTCAACACTTGACTTCGCAGCTTGAGAGGAACTACGACCTGCTGTATCAATTTGCCAGAGGATAGTCGGTAATTTCGATACAACAATGACTTCTCCATGACAAAGTAATACTGGGTCGATCCTCTGCCATAAAAAACCTGCCCTACTTTGTCCCTGCAAGCTTCCAGGGTCTTGTCTTCTGCTTGGGCCCTCTCGAGCTCCCTCCTGTTCATCTTCAAACTTCTGGCGCTAACTGCAGCTGAATCCGGCCGGACGCTTGTGCTTTTCATACTACCAAGTGATGCCTTTAAACGATGGTCTTCTTTCTTCTTATACAAGGTCTCGGCTACGCCGTTCGGAGTGATGTTCCCTTCAGCTAGTTTTTCTTTCCATTTCTTGTCAGGGTCATCAGCAGCACGAGATCCTGGCACATTGCCAACGATGATGTCATATAGCGGGGAGGACATGCATTTCACGATACACGTGCCTGAAAAATATGGCGAAAAAAATCTCCACCTTCGCCTCTGGTACCGTGATCCAGCTCCCGTCTGCTAAGAACAAGGCCGTCGTGGTTCCTGTCAGTGCTTCATCTGGCACCAAAGAACGCCGAACCACCATTGTATTGCTTCCTGTATCCCGTAGGACGGAAGCCGCTTGGCCGAATATAATGCCCCGCAGCACTGGCATCGGATGTTTTTCTGACTTTGGCTGCGTATTTACCGCACTGGTCATATTCTCCTCCTGCTTGTCCACAGGTATATCATTCACTACTTCTGCCTTTTCCTCTGGCGACAAGATACAAGAAGTCCTCTCAGTGACGTTCTGCTTTCTGGTACATACATTAATATCATGCCCCGTTTTGCGACAGTAGTCACAGTATGGTCTTGTCCGAGCACGACATTCTGCTGCCCTGTGACCTGTTTTTTCACAGACAAAACATCGAGTAGGAGACATCCCCGCTGTACTTCCGCATTTTCCTGCGGCGCCGTTCTTCGTTTTGTCGCGAAAAACCAACAAATTTGTCTGTCGTTGGGCCTCTAAAAAATTGTCCGCAGCCTCGGCCATTTCATCTAGCTTACGACATTTTTTTCACGTAGGAAAAGCGCCACGCGGTTATGGCATTGATTGATAAACTGTTCAGCTACTATGAGATCTCGAACAGACGAATATTCTTTTGCTGTGTTGGACATCTCCACCCATCTGTCGAAAAAACTTGCCAACCTGGTTGCATACTGCTTGCCTGTTTCTCCATCTTGAGGTCTGCTATGCCGGAACTTCTCCCGGTAGCCCTCCGCCGTGAAACGAAAACGCTGCAGTAATGCTAGCTTGGCTTTCTCGTAGTAAAGTGCCTCTTCTGGAGACAAGCGACCAAATACTTTGAGAGCTTCTCCGCTCAGACACAGACTCAGTGCCGTGGCCCACTTATCCTTAGGCCATTCCTGACCGGTGGCCACATTCTCAAATCTCTTGAGATAAGCATCAAGGTCATCCCGGTTTTCATTAAATCCGGGTATGAAATTGTGCGGGTTAACGTTACACGGTTCTCGCACCTGTCGACCATGGTCCGACGCCGCGGATCCCCTGGCCCCTTCCATCTGAGCAAGTTGAAGACGCATTCGAATCGTCTTCTGGCATTCGGCCTCAAGCTTTCGTTCCAACTCCGCCTGTTCCATCCTCTCCTTACTTGCCTCTCGCTCAGCTGCCCTTTCTTCGCGAGCTCGTGCCTCACGCTCATCAAGCCACGCCTTCAACTCATCGCCCTCTAGCCCCATGCGTATCGCTAACGCCGTTAAATCAGACGTAGTCATTTTCTCTCCTTCTGTAAAAACCTTAATTGCATAAACAATCTCGTCCTGCCGCGGACGCCAATTGTCACGAGGCTAGTCAACCCACAAGCTCTCGTGTAGGTTCTTGTGCATACAAACCGATGAGAAAACCCACATCGGTAAAGAGAACATGAGACCGTTTATGCACACAAGAAAAACAACTAAATATATTTTCAATAAACTAGATAAAGAGAAAGGGATAAGAGGAAAAACAAACAAAGCACACAAAATTCGAGGAGAAGTTAACCTAATGACCGCGAAATGCTAAGAATGCGTAAATTCCGCAATAGCAAAAGCGACTGTCACCGTTCGGTCGCGGCACTCTTGTAGACGGCGAGGGTCGATGCGATGGGTGCAGACAAGGTAGATCAGAGGTCCAAGCGTTGCTCGTGGTTGAAGGTAGCTTCGGGCGCACCAAGGTCAGTGATCTCTCAGCGTTCGTCCTCCGACGATGGGACGTAGCCCTGGAAACGGGACGAGCCTGGCCAAAGCCAGATGGTGAGAAGCCTGGCCAACGCCAAACGACGAGCAGCCTGGCCAAGGCCAGACTACGAGCGGCCTGGCCAACGCCAGACGATAGAGGATGTTCGGGTGCCCGACCAGGTGGGAGCCCGCAGCAGCCTTGCCTCAGGAACTCGGCCGCCACCCCCGCGCCCTGGTAGCCTGCTTGCCTCCGTCGCGTCCCGGCCACGTCTGCCCCGTTCTTCGTTCGGGCTTCTTCAAAAACCAGCGTGGGGGACTCTCATTGGTCCGAACTTCACGCGCCTCGTCTGCCCATCGTCTTCCTCACCGAATACATCGCGAAAGCGCGCGTCCACACCATCGGTCGTCGTCGTCTTCTTCCCTATGCCGGTGCATTCGCGCACATTTTAAACCGAACACCGGTTGCACTCGCGCACTTCACGAAACGCGCACTTCACTTATCACACGCTGAAAAGCGCAGGTCACGCGCTCACGTGTTTTTTTTTCATAAAAGGCGACAGTGTGCATTTATGTCAAAAAATTGTATTCATGCACAATTCCTACAATTTCCCAATGACACTTCAGCATCATGTGGTAAAGTAGCAACAAAAGTCTTATATGTAATGTTTTTGTGCTGAATATTCCGCATAAATGAAGCCGGGTATCAATAAAGCTACGTCACAAAAACTGGCTCTTTATGTCTGTTTTGTCACTGCTAATGTATTGTCACGTGATTACGGATGTACCACAACTTCTGTTCACAGGAACAGCAGCACTAGACGTCAAGCCAAACCGAGCACAAGACCACGAGCACAACAACCAGTCTTCTTCTTTGTCACAAAATGGCACATACTCGCATTGGCATGGCTCATTCTCGTTCCATACCTGTGGCATTACCCCCCTTCCAAAAAGAGTACGGCCCTGATGCTCGATGCTGATTAGAAGCTAAAGTAATCGCGTACATGCACAAAGACGCACGATGAAGCAGTGTCGAGTGGCTGGGAAGCAGTGTGGCTTCATCCATGACACATGAACAATGTCCGCCAGCTGGGAACGTCGAGATTGCTGAGTTGTGTCTTCAAGAAGGACTTTGTACTTGACGTCTATAAGGCGCCGTAATAATCTATAGGGACTGAATTAGCGGTGAAGTGAATTTTCCGAGCGCGTCTTTGGAGAACGCGGATTCACAGCCACACCAGATCATCGGGTTGGTAATAACTCGGCGATGACGACAATTTACCCCTGCAAGTCAATGCGTTGTTGTTTTCGGATCCGCTCGAGTGCAAGCTGGCGGGCCGCGTCGACGAGCCAGATAAAGTCGTTCGCATCGGTTGGAATATCAGTCATGTCAGGCAAGATATTGGCATTCAGAATCGGTTGGGTCAAGGTCCTCAAGGTGTCGTTACCTTTCGCAGCTGAGCAGCGAGGTCAGCGCTTATCACGGAATAATCACATTCGTATCTACCAGAGCGGTTAGCAGGTGTTTGTCGACATGATCGAAGATGCGCGCAGAGACATGTTTGTCGTCGATGGCACATGTCGGTGAAAGGATGTTGTCGTATGTCGACAGGCAGTGCGGGGGAGGATCTTATAACGTTCGATTAACAGTGGCCACACCCCCAAAGGTTGGTGCTCTTAGTTACCCCGGCGTGGGTTCGTGCATCTAGGCGATCATCCTGCAAGGACGTCCGCAAAAGTCGATTGTTCTCCAGATTATGTAGAGCGCCGTGGGGACGGTGAGCGGGATCGGTGACGCGAAAGGGTTGGGGACTGCTGGCTTGCTAAGTATTCGATGATCACACGGGACCGTTCGCCATCTCGGTGTCGATTAGCTTCTAGACGAAAACTAGGTAGACTCATGTGCCTGTATGTGCACTTAAAGTAGATGTGACCTGGTTCACCACAGTGATAACAGAGAGGCCGGTTGTCGGCAGCACGCCACACACTGGATTTTCGTGTAAGTGGTTGGTTGCCATACTGCGGTGGTTCCGAGTAAAATGACGGCGCTGTCTGCGGGGTGAACGAATGGGATGGATAGTCAATAGCCGGTGCAGGAGCACGTAATGCTTCCGCGTACGTTAATAGCTGAGCTTAGGCTGGACGCAGGGCCATCATGGGATAGCCCTCGGCTGGACGAAGAGTAGTGATGGGTTGCACCAGCTGCGGGACCTCTTCATAGACGACATCCCTTAGATCAGCAACATGAGGCTGAGAAGACACTGCGTGCAGCTTTTGCAGCTCATCGCACACAATGCTGCGCACGAACTCCGTCAGGTGTTAGCAGGGCCAATGACATTTATGAAAGACTGCCAGGATGCCCATAATAAGATGAATTCTGCCTTAGCATTCACTCCATCGTCATGGCTTTGTGAAGAAAATCCGCTACTGTGCTGGGAGGGTTGCGCACTAGTCCAGCGAACAACTTCTCTTTCACTCCGCGCATCAGTAGGCGCACCTTCTTCTTTTCCTTCATTGGGGAGTCAGCTCGCTTAAACAGCTGGGACATGTCCTCAACTAATTCGACAACTTTCTCGTTAAGGCACTAAATTCGAGAATTCAGTAGCGGTTTCGCTTGCTCCTTTTGGTCAGAGCTTCGTGAGGTATTCCACAACTGGTTTCGAAACTCTTACCAGGTTGTCATACAGGCTTCAAGGTTTTTGAACAAAGAGCATGCAGAGTCCTCGAAGTAATAAAAGTAGACATACTGAAGCTTTCGGTGCCCGTTCAACTCGTTGACACTGGCGCAACAATTGCAGTCATCAAGCCAGTCGTCGACGTCCTCGTAAGGGTTACCCTAGAACGGCTTTGGGGTCCGCGGGGCGTTGAAGAACCATGGAGGAGGCAGCATCGATGTCTCTTGGGTTCGCGTTCCCACACTAGCCATAGTTCTTTCGAGTTGTGGAAGCGGAATAAATTCAGGTGGTAGGCCTAGTTGTCGCCGGCTATGCCGTAGGTCTGCTGGTTGTCCCAAGACGCGACTAGTTTCGGCATCTTGCTGCTGATTTCAGTGCATACAACACTACCTAGCACCTCCACCAGAAAATTTCACGTGATCACTAATAAACCACAACGTCTGCTCACAGGAGCAGCAGCACTGGGCGTCGAGCCAAACCGAGCACTAGACCACGAGTACCAAAACCAGTTTTCTTTGTCACAAAACGGCACATACTCGCATTGGCATGACTCAATCTCGTGCCATGCCCGTGGTAGTACTTAGCTACAATATTTTGTATGATGTCATAATTTTTTTTGCTCTTTAAAGCCAGAACCCATGGTTGTCTGCTGTGAAAGGGGTGAATCTAGCTATACCCCTACTGAAACGTTCCGTGTGAAATCTTACGGAAAATATATGGACTCCGTAACATTTCCTTATGCTACATACGGAAATCATAAGGAGTTTTATGGAAATATACGGAAGTTGTATGGCATTTACGGAAAGCTTCTTATGGAGTATACGGAAGGATAAGGAAATTGTATGGCGTATACGGAAGGCTTTTTATGGAGTATACGGAAAGATAAGGAAACTTAAGGAGCATACGGAGAGTTCATTATGGAAGATATGGAAGGATAAGGAAAGTGTATGGAGTGTACAGAAGCTTTCATAAGGAAAATGCAGAATGTAAGGTCTTACGGAAATATACAGATTTTGTAAGGTGCTTACGAAAATGTGCAAAGGTGCATGAAAGGCATGTGGATTGTTGCAAAAATGTGGAAACTCTACAGTTGTCACATTTTTAGCAGGAAATCCGAGCTCCTATAAAGTTTTAAATGAATTCACAGTGACATATATAGTACAAAAGAATAACGCAGGCTAGCCTGTGTTGTCAGTCACTGCTGTTCGCCCTTTTCCAGAATGAATACAACTTCTGCAGATGACCAGGTGCTAGAGTCTGTCAAACGGAAAATGTGTCATTCACAAGGAATGACAATAACTGTCAATTTACTTGCATGCTGTCACACGAAAACAAATCAAGCAAAAAAGCATAACTTCAAGGGCTTGTTTTTTGGTAGAAACAATAATAATGAGAACTAAATTCAATGTGAAAGAACTTGTCAATAATAATGAAACTGTTCTCATTAACATTGGCAAAGAGAAATGTCATTTTAAAATATCGACCTTGAGCTTAGCTCTCCTGAGCACCGACAAAAGAAATGAAAATCTATGAAAACTAATTGCATGTAGCCTAAAAATAATTTTTATTGATAGTATGTGCTCCTACACTATAAATACAGCTATACACAGCTTGCCACAGCTTCACGACAGAAACGAGGTAGGGGCAGAGGGAGTGGTCAGAAAAATAATTAAGTATGAGAGCACAACTGATATGTACGGACATATAATGGTGCTTATCATTGATGCTCGGATGGTCGTGTATAGAGCTGGGTTGTTTTGAGATTTTCAAAAGCATTTTTTCAGACCACCATGCAGATTACGCTTTAATTGTAGTGCTACATAAGACACAACTTATGGGCCAGCTTTAATGAATAAGAAGATTATAGGTTAAACAAATGCTTTAAAATATATCATATCAAGGCTGCATGGACGCATACAAGCTATGTAAAGCGCAATAAAGTGAGGACGCATGAGCTTCTCTTGATGCTTCAGTTCTACATAGATGCTTCAACTGTGCTGCAAAGAAATTTAACCAATATCTGTGTGTGCAACATTGTCCATTTTAAACTATCTATATGTATATATATAATTCCTACTGCGAGTTAAGCTACGTAGCACTCCATAACTCTTCCTTTAATAAAGGCAATTTTTCAAACAATCAACGTTATTCATTTTCTGTCTCATGACTTCGTGCCCGCAATTCTTGGTTTGGCTCGATCACAATTGTGCAGCCCTTATTTTGGAGGAATCAAAAAACATCAACCAAAATATATTTTGGAACTGCTTCTCGGTGATATTGCCTTCCCTCAACTGCCACAGCTTGAGATGAGTCATATGGCAAGTCTCGCGCATACCAAGGGCCTACCCTTGAAGAAACTGGTCCGGCTGTGAAATGCTTAGTTTTTTCTCAAATAAATTTTTTGGTTTCAGTTTTCTCACTTCTCGAGTCCCTTCACAATCAAGCAGGCCCATTGTTCCCCTTAGTCCTTAATTTTGTTATATTATGAAATAAATAAAAAAATTAATAATGAAAATAAAAATACTAACAACTGTTGCGCAAAAAACACAGTCCCACATACGTACTTGAACGCAATATTGCTTTAATTTTGTTTTAGAACCTAAGGCGTTAGAAAAGATAGCAGTACAATAAAAACGTTGAAAAAAAAAACGAAAAAAAAGTTGAACTTAGCGGGACTCGAACCTGCGCCACTAAGTTGTGCTCGCGTACGTGAACTGAGTGCGTTAGCTTGCTAAGCTATTCGCGCTAAAGAGTGCGGGTGAGTTTAAGTTCTGTATATAAATTTGCTTTTTACACGCTATGTGTTGTCATATTTATGTACGATATGCGATCGTATCTATTGTTGTGTGCATATGTTTTGTGATTGTTTATACGTCACATGCTTTTCGCATGTCTTTCAACTATAGATTGCTGCCCCGCCGCGGATGAAAAGAAGTATTTTTACACCCACACACAAGCTTGAGCAGTTGAAGGTTGTTTCCCGGGGCTCTCTTGCGATTGAGCCGGCCACCACAGGGAATTGGAATGATACGCCATTAATCCCTGCATCTAGCTGTATTCCACTTAGTAGCTCTATCGCTTGATGACAAATCGAGCGCGGGGCGCGACGCTATTGCACACGACCATGCCTCGCGTAGCGGCGATGTCAGCTGATTGCGCCGGCCGGCTTGCTTCGATTTGCTTCAGAGCAAAGAAATGTCATACCTTGAAAGATTGCGTACTGCACTATGTCAAAATGTTACTGCTTTGTAGCCATCCTATGATTCATTGAGAGTTGATAACTCTGATATCACTACTGTAGAGCTTTGCGTCGGCGACACGGACCGAACGTAAAACCGCACTACGTTAGTCGTAGAAGCAGTAGGAGGCTGTCGTCTGCTAGAACAAAAACAAAACAGACCTTTGAAAATATTCATAAGTTGTAACTTGTTTTTTGAATAACCGTTTATCACTTTTAAAGTTATTTTGCCAGATAACGTACTTTTTTTCAGTTTATAGCAGCGACAGATGTTTTTTTTTATTTTCCTCACACATATATCCAAGTCAAATCAATTCACAGCTAAAGCCACATGTTGTTTGTCTTCTTTGTTAACGTAGGCATACCGTTTCGTTGCATCTCTCATGTGTTCGCGCTGCTACACACGAGAGCACGAAATGTTAAATTTACGCAAGGAAGCGCCGTTCCTCGTTCGTGTGATGTGCTAAAATTGCGCCCTATTCCCGCGGTTCGAGTGCGGATCAAGTGCGAGTCGTCCAAGGAATCGGCGGATTGGGCGGGCGCTCGAAGGACTCCGAGGTGATGGCTGACGCCTATGGTCGCTTCCCTCAGGACAGTGTGAAAGAAACTAAAGGTAAGGGGGACACTTTTTTATGTAGACCAAGTATGCCACTCAGTGCAAGTGTGTGTTGCTGCACTCGAACGAGGCGTCGTGAAATGGCAACCTTACGCGCCTTTGCGAGTGCGGTTGCCGATTCGCTTTGACAACGCTAACGCTAGCAGAGCCATGGCGCATCGGCGCGGCCTTACTGGAGCTAATTCGAGACAACTGCGGCAACATGCATGTGTATGGTGATCGATTTTTTCATATGTGCAATGTAGTGAGGAAGACGCACATGGCGCTTGCTACGTTGTTGATTAAACGAAGCCTGCAGTGCCATTTGATGCAAAGCAGCATTTTGTTTACGTTCGCGGGCGATACAATTTGTAACTTGGCTCGATTCACCTAGCCAACCGCCTAAGTGGGTTGATTAGCATACGTTCACGGTAGAGCGTTATTATGCCCCGAAACAGTGGCGTGTGCTTGTTGAAAGATATAATGTGTGTGCCTAGTGTAGAGAGAGAGAGAGGTGTTCGTGCAATCTGCATGTGTACCTGCAAGACGCTTTTGCTTTTAACTAATAATGTACCGGCCAGCACCTACATTGTATGCCTGACTTTGAAGAAAACTTGCATGCACAATGTGAGATTTTGTAATCTGCCAGAGTTGCTTTTTATAAAATAATACAATGCCAGCATGTTCAGAATACGTTTCGCTGCTGTGTGGCAGGGGTGCGGTTATCACGCTGTTGTCTAGTTGCTGATGCAAGCACTTATAGATTTGATGCGTTAATATTTCTCATCTAACTCATCAGGTGTTTGGCTGTTTCAGCACAAACAAGGTATCTTCCAGCCCGGTAACCATGCAATTTTTTTCTGCACACAGCGCAAACACCGAGATGTACCCACTCGCTGATGGTCGCGTCAAGTGCATATTTACCTTGACTAAAATGTCGAATCAAGTTTTTTCATCGACCGGTCCCTGCCCTGAGTGCTAACGTCTTGGCAAACAAGAGACATTGTTATGGACACTGCACACACCACACACAATATTCTCAGTTGAACCAATATTCTCAATACCTTTCAATGCACACTACATGCCGCAATCAACAGTGCACATTTTTGAAGACTATGCCGCTGTTCCTCGCACAGGCCATTACGTGTGTTCACTTCTTCAATATAAACAGACAGCGTAGCAAATATTTTACCACACAGTTTACCACACAGCTAGACGTTTGCTGACACATACTACAGCTAATGTCGACATTGTAACGTGAAGTGTAAGCTTTGAAAAATTAAAACTTGCCCCAAACACCGCACGACTGTACCGGGCTGAGCCACCAGCGGGAGTGTTTTTCCAGCCACACCTTTTACATGTGCCAGTGACATCATGCTGTGACGTACCTTGCTAGGGGCCTATCGCTGCATACTTTATGTGAATGAGGGTCCTGTTAGTGAAAGCAGGCATTGTTGATTTCGTAACTTGTTCATTCCCAACTGGACCTTCATTTGCACGAGTTGTCAGACTGATATTCAGGCGAACTTTTGTGCAATAAATTGTACAGTTGGGAGTCTGTGCTTGCCCCATACTGTTGTTACTGGTGTTTCTTGTTGTTACTTTGCACTGCTCATTACTGCTCACCTACAGAAACTAGTCTATCTTGCCACTGTTTTGGACAAGATGCAGCTGGCAAGTGCGATAGTGTTCATAACTCTAATGTCTCAAGCAAAAATTATCAATTCATATTCAGTTAGTTGCATTCATATCAGTACATTAGAAGAAATCATTGATTAAACATGAATCCATGTTCCTTCACATAATGCTCACAACTTTTATATCAAATTGAATGGTGTTTATAAAAAACATGGGTTTTAGCTAAACTTCATGCTCTTTTCTCGAACAGCTGACAAATCGCTATTGCATGCTTACTTGCCATGAATTGGACTGTGTTTGAAATACATTGCAATTCTTCACCGGACTGCCAGTACACTTCACATTGGGGGAACATTTATTAACCATGGATTGATTAATCAAGAACGGAAAGAAAGAAGCGGCAGGCCTGGATACTTGATAATGGCATCCGTTTTGCTACCCAGCGCATTATCATGCAAAATTCCTATAGAGTGGTTATGCGTCTTGCATGTGTGTCTGTAAACCAAGAACTTTGGGTAGAACTATATTTAACTTACAAATGGTTGCAGGACTGTGGAGGCTGTAGGGCTGCTTAGGAATGGTGGAATCCCTGGACATGTGTTCAACCTTGCTGCATCAGCTCCTTGGTGTTTTCACGGAATCTTTACAGATGTGTTGGGTGAGTAAAACAAGCAGGTTTCAACACAAGAAAAAGTATAATATGGCAGCACCTCTTGTGCGTGCCTTACATCCCAAGTGTGTCAAATATTTATCTTGCACCTTGTGGCCTGTAATTTTTAAAGAGACACTTCTTTTTGCTTTATATTTGAGTCTTGATGCTTCGACAGCAATGTATTTGTGCTTGACAGCAAGTGTTCTTGAACAAATAACTGATCTCAATAATGACAAAACATTCTTCATACTTGGTGCTTAGCATAAGCTAGCACATATCTGTAGCAGATTCAATCATTCATTTTTTGCTGGGATGATAATGGGCAAGTATCAAAGGCAAGTTCAGATTGGAGTGGTCGGTGACGTCTGTTTAGGCTCTGCCATATTGCTTTGCAGCCAGAGTTACTTGTGGCCACATATACAATGAAGCCACATGACGTGCATTCTAAATGAGATTACCATATCGCATTTCACTGCATCTTAATATGTGCCAAACAAATGCAGATATCATTAGCTTGCCACTATAAAGGGATCCTAAACCAACACAAGGTTGAAATTTAGTCGTGGTGTTGCAGCTGTGTACGACTCTACAATGGATGCATAGCCGTGATAATTTGTCTATATGTTGTCTCAATAGTAATGTTACACACATTGTACAATACAAAAGAGGTCCTCGCTTATTTCGCTTTTTTTCGCTATGCTTCTTTCTTGTCTCTTCTTGCCATGTGCTCCTTCTCACTGTACAAGGAGCAAGAGCAGTGGGCACACAAACACGTATTTAAAAAAAATGTTGTAAGGTGAGCACTGAGAAGCTGAACACTTTCAAAAGGCTCAAAGAGGTAAAGGTATTGTTTCTAGCTACTTTTTGGGCACCCATAGCTAGTTGTGCTGCTGCAGTTAAAAAAAAGTTAAATGTTAAAAATTATTTGGAGGTGGTCTGGCACCCATAATTGCAGTTACATACAGAACTAGGTTTCAATGCGTAAGCAAAATCTGTTCACTCTAAATCAATCCTAATGATATCTGAAATTCAGGAAATATTCACAGAAAAGCTCAGGAAAAGGCTAAGTGGTTGCCCCTTGAACGTGAAGGAGATACCCTTCTTCTAAAAGGTTAATAGACATTCTAGTAGTCTCGATATTACATGCACTATAAAATATTCTGGTGTGGTGCTTTTCATGCATGTTATGATGAGAGGGGTTTTTAATAGAACTGTTGTCACTTTGCCCTGCGTTGCTGAAATTGTTCACATAGTTATAATACATGAATGACTTTATGCCTTTTGATTTTATGCAAATGGTTGGCTTACCCAGTCGGTTTAACTTGATTTGGATAAAATCATAAATGCTCTAAAAATTTTTTTACTATACAGCAGGTTTATTTTTAAAATACGCGACCATTGATGTGAACGCAGTTGGTGGCGTGCTTGATTAATCCTTCACTATCACCACTCTAACTACACCTGCTACAGTGCATAGTGTGACAAAAGTAATGGTACTTAACATTACTGGCAGCATACACTTTTATGTCTCAAAATAGGTTAAAAAGCCTGGTAAAAATGTGTGTACATTTTTTTTCGCTCCAACTAAATATTCTGGTCTACTCAAAGTAGCTTCCACTCTTTTAAGTTCCTCAAACTTTTAAGTGTTCAAAAGAAGTATCAATGCCATATACTTTCTTTGTCAGCCTACTCACCACTCTAATAATGAGAATTACCCGACAACATTACCCAGTAAAATATAGGGATGTTATGAAAAGTAATGTCAATTCAATTATCAAAAAACGTTGCCAAGTTACGTTTTTGTTCACTTTTCTTTTCACAATTTTGTTAAAATTACTTTTGATAACATCCCCTATAGTTTGTTTGGCATCATTTTCTGCTAGTTCTCATTATAATGTGTTCAACAAAGACAACAAACCCTTAAATTTATAGTTCTTTCCTTTACTCATGAATCTGAAACAGTGAATCTCAGTAATCTTAGCGGTGTGTGACTTGTTTTTTTTTTGATCAGTTGTGCATGTGTTCAAGTACATGCATTTAGGTGGGAGGGCGAACTATTGCCTCCTCCTGTGACTAGCAGATTTTCTGAGAACAGACAGATGCATAATGCTGCCAAAGAAGTATAGGGATATTGGAAGTAATCGTTACGTAATTGCAATCGTAATGTAATTGCCAGTAGGCAAAAAAAAGGTGTCCCACAATCGCCATAATGGTAACAGGCAGCGCTGACTGACTCTTCCATGTATAAATGCTCATATATACCGTACAAAATGGAAGAGGGATAGCCGCCATGGTAGCTCAGTTGATAGAGCATCAGACATGTTATTCGAAGTTCGCAGGCTCGGTCCCTGTACAGGGCAGGTTATATATATTTTTTTCCTGCCCCGCCACGGTGGTCTAGCGGCTAAGGTACTCGGCTGCTGACCCGCAGATCGCGGGTTCGAATCCCGGCTGTGGCGGCTGCATTTCGATGGAGGCGGAAATGTTGTAGGCCCGTGTACTCAGATTTGGGCGCACGTTAAAGAACCCCAGGTGGTCAAAATATCTGGAGCCCTCCACTACGGCGTCTCTCATAATCATATGGTGGTTTTGGGACGTTAAACCCCACAAATCAATCAATATCTTTTTTTCCTTTTACTTTTCTTTCTTCACAATTACAACACTTCTATTCATCTTGAAGATTTTCTGGTGTAAAAAAAGTACCTTATAATCTGAAGACGCAAACAGAATGTGCCAGTGTACAAGTTAGCTCTTGTAGTGGTTACAAGTAAGATATGTTTTGAAGAATAAATCATTCTGCCACTTGCCTGAAGAATGGCTACAGGACATGGC
>WOVY01003030.1:0-213821 GCA_013436015.1 Rhipicephalus annulatus
AAACTCAAAGCGAAAATTGAAGAAATAACGCCAGCAAGCCGGAACAGTACGCTAATCAACTCGCGACAGCCAACTGGGAACAATTTTGCGATTCACTAAATGGAACCCTAGGAACAGCAAAGACATGGAATATCCTAAGAGCCATGATTGACCCTCTGAAAACTAAACGCGAAGGACAAAATCTCTAGAAAGATTATTGCACGCATATCCAGGGACAAGAGATTACCTGCTTCAAGACATCTATATTAAGTGTTTCGGCGCCCGAGCCATCACAGCCCCTTACCAGGCTAAATACACTGGGCTCCCAAACTCAGAAACTGGATGCACCTTTCACGCATGCCGAGATCAGAGCGGCAATCGTCAGCATGAAAACGCAACACAGCGCCTGGGGCGGACCAAATCACCAATGCCATGATTCGCAATATGAATGACGAAGCCATAACAGCGCTTCTAAACTTCATAAACAAACACTGGGTGAATGGCACTATACCACAGCAATGGAAGCATGCTGTAATCATTATGATACCCAAACCAGGAAAGAAATTGGCAATAGAAAACCTCAGGCCAATCTCTCTTACCTCGTGCTTAGGCAAAGTGTTTGAGAGATTAATAAATGCCAGACTTCAACGGCACCTTGAACAAAATAACTTGTTGCCAAACACCATGTTTGGTTTCCGCTCGAACCTTTCGACACAGGACATCCTTCTGCTTTTAAAGGAGGAAGTACTAACAAATGTTCCAAAAGCAGGAGAAAACATTGTCATGGCCATCGACATAAAAGGCGCTTTTGACAACGTAAGCCATAAGGCCATATTAGATGGGCTAGCAGCGACAAACTGCGGTCAAAGAACGTACAAATATGTACAGAACTTCCTTACTAAAAGAACCGCTGTTATCAGATTAGGAGAACACGAATCCAATGTCTTCCACCCACCGAGCAAAGGCACACCACAAGGCGCTGTGATCTCGCCTACGCTTTTCAACATAGCCATGATTGGTCTAGCCAAAAAACTGGAAGGTATTCCCGACATCCGACACTCCTTCTATGCGGATGACATCACTGTATGGACAACCAAGGGTAGCTTGGCGGAAAAAGAAGAGCGGCTTCAACTGGCAGCTAAAACTATCGAAGATTACACTAAAGAAAGGGGGCTTCAGTGCTCAGCAGACAAATCGGAACTCATCCGGTTCTCCAAGAGTAAAAAACAAAGGACAGACCCGAGCCTCCGCCTTGAGGTCAAGCTAGACGGCAATATTATACCAGAGAAAACAACTGTTCGGATCTTAGGGATGTGGTTACAGTCCAATCAGCGATGTCTTCACACACTGAATATGCTTAAACGAACAGTTCAACAAATTGTTCGTATGATAGTTCGAATAACGAACAATCGTGCTGGACTGAAAGAACAAGACGTGCTTCGTTTGGTAAAGAGCTTAGTCATCAGCAGACTAACATACTCGCTACCCTACCACAACATGAATAGAGAGGAGAAAGAAAAAGCAGACAAAATAATAAGGATGGCGTATAAAGCAGCTCTGCGACTACCACAAAGCACTTCAACTGCGAAGCTATTAGCGCTCGGACTTCACAATACATTTGATGAGTGGCTGAGGCACAAGTAACCACCCAGATTAACCGCCTGCTACAGACGACAACCGGCAGAAAACTTCTTCAGAGGATCGGCCTCGGCGAACAAGTACAGGCACATGGAAGAGCTAAGGAACTGTCGTGCTCAGTCAGAGCCTGGTACAAAATATGCCCCCTACCGAAGAACATGGACCCAGTTTTACATGCTGGAAGACGTAAAGCAAGAGCCGCTTACATAGATAAACAGACAAAATATCTGAATACGGCGAGATTTACTGACGCTGCACCATATCAGGTAAATGCAAAGAACATGGTGGCCGTGGTCACAGACCGAAAAGGAAACGTCACAAGTTGTGCCTCCATAGCCCAAGCCTCTATCACAGAAGCGGAGGAGATAGCGATCGCGCTGGCAATCAAGGAGGGCAGGGAGCGAAAACCCCAATGACAATAATCACAGACTCGAAGGCTGCATGTAGAAATTACGAAAAGGTAGAATATGTATGAAGGCCTTCCAAATTCTAACCAAAGCTCACAAGGACTTCCCAATTGAATACACCCAAACTATTATCTGGGCGCCAGGGCACGAGGGCGTCACCGGGAACCAGTTTGCGGATGAGGCGGCTCGAGGCTTCACAGATTACCGAGCTTCCTTGCACACTGCAATAGAGGATCCAACGCCCCTAGACCCTAACTTTGGTGCAATTCTTCAGTATTACAGGGACAATAGAAAAGTGTATCCAGCACCGCATAAGAAACTTACAGCAATGGAATCGGTGGCATTACGCAGAATCCAAACAAACACATACACGAACTTACACAGGCTGCATGTATTCTACCCCCACAGCATACAAAGATATATGTCCGTGGTGTGGGGCTACACCAACTCTGTTTCACATCACGTGGGAGTGTACGCATCACAATGAAGAACACCACAAACATGAACAACACAGAGGAGCAATGGGAGGCGCTGCTGTCCAGCTCGGCCATTGTTGATCAGCGCTGGCTGGTCCAACGGGTAGAGATGATGGCTAGGGCCAGCGGAGCCCTGGAATAGGGGCCCGACCATTTGGAATGCTCCGCGTTATGCGCAAATAAAGTTTTCTCTCTCTCTCTCTAAGACAGAAGACGCCAGCGGCGTTGATGCCGCGTCGCCATGCGCAACGAGTGACAACGACGTTTCTGCGCTCTGGGGACACCGCAGCGTTGTCATCTCCCACAACGTCGTCAGAGGAGCCCAGCAACGCTTTTGAGACGCCGAATGCGTCTGCTACGTCTTCATCAGAGGAACTCAAGGCCAAAAAAACGAACAATCCTCGAACGCATCACCGCTGGAGGAAGCGTCCCAAGCATCTCGGGGCGCTGGCCAACCGGGAAAATTGCTCCGACCTTCCGAGGCAACAAGTGCAAGTGATGAGCTCCATCAACGGCAAACTGTGGGCCTGGAAGGTAGCGTGAAGACGACGCCCACGAAAGAAGTAAAGACCACGTCTTCAAGGAAACCTAAAACACCTCGCCCACACGCTGTGCAGGCCCAAGAAGAAGCGTCCGGCAAGACATCCAGACATTGTAGGAGCCGGTAACCATCACGAAAATTAAGGAGTGACAAATTTTCGCAAGCCTCACGATCGGTATCTTTGTCTCCTGAAAATACGTGTTCTCCCGACAAGTTGTCTAGAGCCACAAACTCTCAGTGTCGCACCAAGCCTGGTAGCTCAAGCAGTGGAAGTGATGTCACCACCTCCGGAACACCCAAAAAGCCCCGAGTGGATTCGACAAACCGAGATCCATCACCTGATGCGGGTGAGGACTCAATGTTTTTTTTTTTAATTTGTGCTGCCCACATCTATTCTTTCCTCTTCCTGTTGCCTGTACCACTGCGATGCTTGCTTCCCAGCCGTACAACCCCTATGCATTTGTTGTCTCTGATGCACGCAAACTGTCCAGTATTCCATGTGTTACTGTCATTCACGATGGAACCTTCATGTGTCAATTTGTAAGTTCTATGCTGTGGCGACTATGCCCTGTTCTAGTAATTGCATCACGTGAGTTACGTTGCATACTGCGTGTACTATTTCTGTTATTATTGGTGTTGTTTACTGGGTCCGTTCTATCTGTGCGCGTGAGTAAATCTCAGCGCCAGTCCTTCGAGTATCATCACGTTGACTTCATCTACTGCTGCTTGACACAGGATAGGCCGTGCCGTCCCCTTACTCATCGCCGTTAAAGAAAGAAAAAAAAATGACTGTTCCGTTCAATTCCCCTCAATTCCCCTCAATTTATTTTAAATGAATAGGCTATCTTTCGTGACATTTATTGTTCGTGGTTTCAAAGATCTTGTAAAACAACAGGAGTTAATGAACCTTGTGCGCTCGCTCGGGGTCGACGTGCTCTTTATGCAAGAGACCAACTTTCGAACGCGGCAGGACGTCATCACCTTCCGTACTAGATTTTTGGTTGAAGCCTTCTTCTCCTTAACGCAGACGAAGTCGCGTGGCACCGGTGTCGTGTTTCTCAATGCGAGGTTCAGGCGGGGTGCGCATTGCCTCTTCGATGAAGAAGGCCGTGTTATTGCGATGGACGTGTGGACAAACGACCAGAAAATCCGATTCACCAACTTTTACGCGCCCGTGGATAGGTCTCTTGCCAATGACTTTTTTAGAGGTACCAGGTCATTCCTGCTAAATTCAGCACCGTGCGTGTTGTTAGGTGACTTCAACTGTGTTTTTTATTCAGTTCGATATGTCCGAGGCTCTAGTGAAGGACAAAGCACATTCCATTCGAAAGAGTTGCAGAAAGTATGTAGAGAGTTGAAGCTGGTCGATGCATGGACAACGCTTCACGGGAACACCTTTGGAGCCACACGCGTTCAGGGTACGCCTCAGAGCAGGATTGACAGAGTCCATATCTCTAACGAGCTCGTTGCAAGTTTAGAGAAATGCGATGTCATTTATTTACGTCTGGGCAACGCAAGCTCAGCGACCACATGCCAGTGCTGTTCATCTTGAAGGCCCAGCTGGGAAGGCATTGCTCCAAGTTGTGGCGAATGGATTCATCAATTTTAAGTGATGAAGTTCGTTATCAGAAATGCGCATGAATATCTATGCGTCTTTGGAAGACACGCCACAAATTACGCCGACAGCATAAGATCTCTTGAGGGCCAGATGGCGTGTGATTGCGCAGCAGGCCGGGAAAATGCGCCATGCACGTCTAACATCACAAATGAATGAAACATTGAGGCATATTCAAATCGTTGAGCGCGCAGGTAATCTAAACGGCACAATTCAAGAGTACATTGGGGCCAAAAAGGCTAAATACGACCTCTTGTTGAGGGCAAGGTCCGGGGCTTTTAAACGTGCAGAGGGACTGCACCTGCCTACGGATGAGCTAGGTAGCTTGGCATACGCACAGTGAGTAGGGGTAACAAAACACCAGCCCAGTATTATCGGTGCAGCACGGATAGAGTGTGGGAGCATCGTCACAGATATCAAATCAATTGAGGATGCCTTTAGGGCGCATTTTGAAAGGCTCTGCTTTGCAGATAATTGCTCTAAAGACAGCAACCAGCATCAAAGAATCGCACACTTTTGTGAAGGCTTGCCCACGCTGTGTCCTGAGGCGTCTGATATGCTCTGCACTGAGGCGACGAAAGATGAAGTTTGGCAAGCCTTGAGGAAAATGAACACTACCACGGCTCCAGGTCGAGACGGAATACTAACGGGGTTTTATATAACCTTCTTCGACGTCCTAGGTTACGCACTTACTGACATGGTTAATGGCTTCATTATTGATGGGCAAAAGCCGAGGTCTTTCAGTGGGGGCCGTGTAGTCTTGCTTCCAAAGGAGGGCATAAATCCTGACGATCCACGGTCATGGAGGCCGATTACCCTCCATAACACGGGCTACAAACTTGTAGCTACAATCCTTGGCTTGAGGCTAAAACCTTTTTTGCCCAATATAGTGTCACCCACGCGAACGTGTGCAGTGCCGGGTAAGTCAATTTTTCAAACACTTACTCTGATAATAGATTTGTTCTACTATGCCGACGCCAAAAACGTTACCGGTGCTTTCGTGTCATTGTATCAAGCCAAGGCCTTCGACAGGGTCGAACATGACTACCTATACGGCGTACTTAGAATGTTTGGTTTGCCTGAGCAGTACGTTCGCTGTATAAAGCTTCTATACACCAACATGACTAGCCGACTTCTCATCAATGGTGTGGAGACAGCAAGCTTTCCAGTAACAAGAGGTGTTCGCCAGGGATGCCTAATCGCACCGGTGCTCTTTGTTCTTTCCATAGATCCTCTTCTTAGGAAAGTGGCAAAGTGCCCTAATATTCAGGGATTTCCAATGACAAGTCTGGAGTCAGTTAGCATCACCGCTTATGCGGATGACATCTCTGTGTTTGTGCGAAACCAAGCCAGTTACCGTGCTTTCTTGGAGCTGTTCGAAGTGTATGCAAGTTTATTGGGTGCTTTCCTGAATGCGGAGAAAAGCAAAGCCCTTCGTTTCGGTAGCTTCCACGGCTCTTTGCCGGGTGGTATTCAATACGTGGATGCCGTAAAAGTCCTCGGGGTATACTTTCAAGACGGGGAGGTGGCCGAAAGAAATCGGGAGGACGCCGTACATAGAGCCACGCAGGTCTTCGCGTTTGCCACTGACTTCAATTTATCACTTGACGCCAAAGTGACGGTGGTGAAAACCAAAGCATGCGCATATGCTTTTTATATCGGGCACATTGCACTCATACCCAAACTTTTTGCGAGCCGCCTTGCGTCATTGGTTGGAGCCTTCCCATGGGACGGGAAGACACCGATAGTTCAACAAAAGTTCTTGAAGCTCCCAAAAAGTTGTGCAGGACTCAGTCGGCCAGATGTTGCGACATTCACAAAGGCACTTGCAGCTAAAACAGTTCACAAATTGTTTCAGGACAATGACTATCCTGGCCGTAGCTTATTGCTATATCGAACCGGAGCTCTTGGAGCCGCATTCTCGTCGGAAAGATACCGGGGCCTTCAAGCAGGACACCCACATGCCTTTTATAAAGCAGCAGAGGGCCTCAAGCGTTCGGTTGACGGTACCGCCACCGAATAATACTTCGCAGAGCTCGCACCCGCACACATTAGCGAAATGTTAATCAGTTGCTCGATTACTGACGAGGAAAAACAGAGATGGAGGCCCAGCAAGGGGAAGAAATGGCGGAAAAACCACGTACCGGAAATAGTTAGAGAATTTGATTGGCTGCGGTGATGGGACGCGTGGCCCACTCGTCAGAGGCTGTCAAGGTGGGGCGTCGTTCCCAATGACCACTGCCCCAACTGCGGGAAAAAAAGAAACGATTCACCACTCGATGTTTGAATGCGTAGCGGCCAAAGGCGTGTGGCACTTCGTGCGTCGTCAATTCGGAGTGTCGATTCCTTCGAGACAACAGCGCAGAAGGGGCTTATTTGAACAACTCGTGCTGTACGTCACAATGTTCGTCTTGTGGCGTCGCCGCTGTATGGTCGAAGCACGGTGACGACCCCAATGAGCTGCATACCCAGCGCTACAGAAGATTGGAATGATCATGGTTCAGTACATTACCGAACAGATTGAAACTCAGGGTGAGGAAGTTTTTATCAAAAGGTGGCATACACGGTTTTTTGGAGTTCGGAATGGGAATATTGAACATCCTTCACTGCCATTTTAACTCGGGAAAAAATTGCTTCTCGTCGCAGGTAATATGTGAATCTCTTCCAATTTACTGCTTTTTTGCGTTTCTTTTCTCTTTGTTTTCTTGAGTGATTCATGATCTGTGAGAATATTGAAGCGCTGTGTGTTACATTCTGTCTATGTTCTCTTGTTTGTACCAACACCACCTAGATTAGGTGGTGTTGTTTGTACACGCCACTGAAGTGATTTTGTTACACCAGACAGTCGTACTCACGTGAAATGTTGTTACCAGTTTGCAATAAACTTTTCTGTTTCGCCCCTAAAAGGAATTCAGTTTTGGACGCGTCTACGCAGTTCCGAAAGCACGCGTGACCTATTTTAGGTGGGTCTAAACTAAACAGCTGTGCACCGCAGTGATGTTCCGTACTACACCAAAAAATTACCGTTCAGAGACATGCTAATTCCCCATTTCGGAGATTTTACCCTGCAAACGTTGACGAAATTCCCAGCACATTTTCCTGCACAACACGACTAGAAGTCGACAAGCATGAAATATATCAATGATAGACTCAAATCTCAGTATTGACATTGTACACGTGCTTTTAATAAGTGAGGGGCGAGGAAGAGATACTGCCTGTAGGAAGGGCAGCGATGTAGAAAATGAACCACTCCCTCGTCTTTGAATGCGGGGTGGTAGGGGAAGCATCAGTCGGCATCAATACAGCAATGGTGCACACGCGCCCGGAACCGCTGTGAAAAAGGCCTTACCACACGTACCTGTTACAGCTTGTCAGCGTTGGCCTTTCTGACGCGGCGTCGCACTCTCTCTCTCTCTCCGTAGAAAGCGGGCACGGAGCCGCGTGAAAAATCCACGCGCTGAAACGCTGTAACGCGTATACATGTGGTCAGGCCTTAAGTCGTACGTGCTCTCCATGTATGAGACACAAGGTTGTCACTGCACGGGTAGTCGCACACAGACTTGGCGAAATATTTCTGGAGTGGCCATTCCTTCGCTAACTTAGTTTGAACCGCACTCACTTCACTGCATCCTCGCCGGACGACGGACGTCGGCGCTTGCCGTCGCGGGACTTGTGCTTCTTGTGTCGCTTCGAACCTCCGCTCGTCTCGGCTCCCGTAGTGGCATTGGTGGACTCGCCGATGGGCTTGCTAGGTTCGTCCATGGTGCGAGGGAGATGGATTCGTTCGTTGGTTGGCTGTGAGAAAGCGCGGACTATTCCGCTACTGTGATGAGCTACTCTTTTTACGCAAGCTCGAGGACACGGGGCGCTAACTGTATACCGCCAAGGGATAGCTTGCTCACGGGGCAGTCAAGATGATGGTGATAGCGATGTCAGGCACTGTCATTTAGGCTGGTTGGTTGTAAGAGAAATACTTCCACCCTACACAGGGGATTGGCCATGAATCCTGTGGCCGTAGGATTGGTGCAAAAAAAAAAAAAACAATCTCTGCCGTACTAACAAAGTGAATGATTTGAGAGGAGCTTGCTCAGACGTGCATTAGGCGTTTGTTGGTGAGACCATTTCTGTAGGAAAGCTTGATAACGAGCCGGCGCATGATGTGTACGTCGAGGGTGTTATATGGCATCGCTACCGACTGCAGCGCTGTGCAATGGCACGCGCTCGGTGGCTGCCGCACAAAGGAGAAAGAAGAACGGATGAACAAGAGGAGGAAGAGGCGCACGCTCTCTCCGGTCTCCGGTGGGTGGTTTCGATATTGAATAAAAAAAACTTACTGAATTAAGTCATCGATTCTTGGCCGATCCCCCTGAGTTGGTATGAGCCATGGCTGTGGAATCATCATCATCATCATCACCATCATCATCATCATCATCATCATCACTCCGACTGAATTAAGTCATCGATTCTTGGCCGACCCCCCTGAGTAGGTACGAGCCATGGCTGTGGAATCATCATTATCATCATCACCTCCGGATTGCCATTCGCTTGCTATCGGGGTGTGGCCAAGACTTAAGTAGCTGTTGTTGGTTAATTGATCTATCATCGTTTCTTGTACTGCAATAGTTGTTTGATAAGTGTTTTTTTTGTGCAGTTCAGACCAGACAAGATGCCCTTTTCTTCGCCAGGGCCAGGGACTTTTCTTTGGTCTGCTTCTACGGACCCGAAGGAGGTGCCAGTGGATCTTTTCCTGCGCAATGGAATATCATCTGTTCCAGTGGCTCTAGTCCCGACTAATGACGGCATCATTCGGATGAAAAACCCGAAAATCATTCAGGCGGAATCGTGGCCGGCGACTGCCCATTTCCAGTCAATAACGGAGGCCAGCCAGTTCGGCAGAGGAGGCATGCTGTGCTTTTCGCCAGACCAGTCGTGTGTCCTAGATTTACTGAAGTGCTCAATGTTTGCTTCCCAGCCGGTGAGCGCGTTCATACCTTCACAGTTAGTATGTACTCGAGGCCTAGTGCGTGGTGTCGACGCTAACATGCCACCCTCCGAAGTACTAGAGCTGTTTTCGCCAGCTATAGTGCTATTTCAGTCTATCGGTGTGGACGGGTGGTTGATAAGAACAAAATACCAACTGAGTCTGTAATTGTGACCTTTGCGGGATCAGTCCGACCATCAGAAATTAAGGCTTGGCCTTTAACTTACAGAGTATACGAACCGCTCTCTCCTCGTCCGCTCCAATGCATAAAGTGTTGGCGTTATGGTGACACAATGAAAGGTTGTAGGTCAGCGGTCAGGTGTAAGGTATGCGGGGAAGGTCACAATTCTAGCGACTGTCAGAGTAATAAAGAAAAGTGTTGCTTATGTAACGAAGCTCATGCTGCCGATTGCTCTAGTTGTTCGGCAAAGATACGCGAACTGCATATTCTAGAGATAGTAGAACGAAGACGGTGTTCACGGAAGGAAGCAGCACTTCAAATACAAGCACGAACACAAGGCTACGCTGGTGTTACAGCTCGTAATATGCCAACAATGGAAGCTTTCTCTGTCCCTGTTGCGGAAGCAATTAAGAAGGCAGTGGAGAAGGCAATGGAGCGCATCGCTGGGAATCTTCATGAGTCCTTGGCCCAGATTCTATAGAACCAGATGGCTCAAATGTTAAGTACAGCGGAAAACAATCTCAGTGCACCACCTCACATTAGCGACTCCTTGAAGTTTTAAAAGGAGTATGGCGCTGATACGCCACAGCAGGCTACGAAAACTCTTCGCATTCGTGACCTCCCTGAGATTTCAAAGGAGTATAGCTCCGATACGCCACACCAACCTACGGAAGCTGCAGATTCAGTAGAGGAAGGTAGCGTGTCTCAATGCGAGCTTACCAGGAAAGTGGAGGACTCAGATGAAATGGAGACGGATCCCCGATCGCTAAAGCACTGGAGATCCCCTTTGCACACACACACACAAAAAGCATCGCATCAGTCAATTCAAAAATCAAAAAGTACCAGAAGAACACCCTGTCTAAAGCTGATTTTTCTAAAGAAAATATTCTAAGCAAGGCCGTCACTGAAGCTATTTTAGAGCAGCAATAGGGTCACTTAAAACCCTTTTTTGGAATTTCCGATCGATTTACTCTGCAGCAACTGATCTAATATATTTGGCATCGAAAGTTTCTCCAGATATTATTGCACTACAAGAAACTTGACTTTCAATGTATCAATCTATTCAAATAAATAGATTCACATCTTTCCGTCTAGACCATCCATCGAAAGGTGGAGGTTTGGCATTTTTATTATTAATAGAATAAGTCTCAAGGCGAAAATTGCGTATAAGCTCATGTCCACTGACAGTGAAATTCTCGCCTTAGAAATAACCTTACCAGGCTGCAAGCCTTTTTGGTGGTAAATGCATACTTTCCTAAAGGTGTAATAGATACTCGATGTTTAGACGTTGCAGTGACATCTCGTTATCAAAATAAAATTCTGATTGGCAATCATACGTGCTGGTGTTTCCGAACTGATCGATGCGGTAAGAGATTGTGGGAGTGGACAGCGGATAACAACTTGTGTTGCCTGAATTCAAGAACACCTACTTACATTATTGATATGTCTCGTTCAGCCTTAGATTTAAGTTTTGCGAGTTCATCACTCACTAGTTTGTCGAGGGATGCGTGTGATTGTGCAACGAACACCGATCACTTGCCTATATCATTCGAGAATGCTTGCAAAGCTTTAATGTCAGGCTCTCAGACTGGAGTATTTATTAATAACACCAAATTTAAGAAAGATTTGGAATCTCCTTTGACAACTCGTTCTGAAGAGCAAGAAGATACGAAAGCCATGAGACTAAATGCACGTACTGATCAAAAAAACATATAGAAAGGCAGAATTTGTTGTGTAATCTGCAAAGAGCACAACCCATAGTCCGTGGTGGAACTCGGACTGCCCGGGATTACCGACGAAAAAAGGCAGCTTGGAAAAAAAACTTATGTATTACCAGTGCCCCCCAAATTGGTCTTATCACAAGTATTACACTGCAAGTTTTAAACGCACAGTCTCTTTAGCTAAGGAACAATATGATAGAAAACATTATGATCACCTTTCAAAACCTAGTAACAAAAAGGCGCTGTTCAGGTTCATGAGATTACGTAAAATGTTGCCATCTCCAAATAATATAAGATTTAAGATTATGTCCTCGGAAGAAACAAAGAAATCGTTAGAAATCATAGCTAAAGGCCTGGAGTGTAGATTTACATCAACTAACCCCCGTATTCACAAACGCTCCTCGACTCGACCTTCACCCTTCACTTGACAGAGCTTAGCAGTGCGCCACTACTCGGCTGAAAATGACACTGCGCTACCCCAGAATCGCAGCAGATTATCCTTGATATACAGAGACTTGCCGTTCTTAGAGATAGCGCTCCCGTCGGCTTTCTCAAGTGAAGGTGAAGCGTTGAGTGAAGGGACGTTCTAGAATACAGTGGTAAGCCTTACGGTCTACAAAAACCAGCGTTAACGATGGAAGTTACTGAAGTTACAGAGGAAGAGTTGGCGCAAGTGATACAAGATTTGCCCTCGTCAGCCCCTGGTCCGGATTGAATTACAGCTGCTATGATAAAATATTATTCAAATTACCACCATGTGACCTACTAAACACTGTAAATTATTCCTTAGAATATGCCTGGACTCCGTATTAGGGGAAATTATCTAAAGTAGTGCCGATACAAAAAAGACAAGTATTCGGATATGTCATAGAAAACATTTGACCCATTTCTCTTACATCTAATATGGTGAAGCTCGTTGAGAGAGTGCTCCATAAAAGAATTATAATATGAACGGAGGAAAATTCGATATTAAACACAAATCAAATTGGCTTCAGAACAGATTGTGCAATCTGGTGTGCACATACAGATTTAGAAAGCCGCATTCAGCTTGCTCGCAAAAGAAGACATCATGCAGCACTAGTGACATTGGATATAGCTAAGGCATATGATAGTGTAGAACATTCAGTTTTATATGGCATATTAGAGAGCCATGGTCTCCCTATATATATATAATGGCGTGGGTGAGAGAATTTTGGAGAGGAAGAGAGTTCAAATGTTTTAAGGATGGATGCGCTTCGTCAAAGCGCAAACAAACTCGCGGTGTCCCCAAAGGCGCTGTATTATCGCCAGTTCTATTTAACGTCTTAATGAGCACAATCGCACATTTCCAGGACATGAAGGTGTTTGTATATGCTGATGATATTGCATTTTTCACGGCACATAGTGACATATATTCTTTATATCAAAATCTACAGAGATATGTGAATATGCTGGAGAGATGGCTAGATGCAGTCTGCATGACCTTAAATGTAAATAAGAGTGCAGCATTGATATTCCTGTTATCAATGAGATAGCAGCAATGATATTCCTGCTATCTCAATTTCAATATGTTATAAACGAGAGCCCATTCCTATGGTGGAATCTCTTAAATATTTGGGAGTAATTTATAATGCCAACCTAAACTGGACTTCCCACATAGAAAGCATGGCATCTAAAGCACAACGCGCCTTAGGAATCCTTGGTAGACTGAGCAGCCGTCGTTATGGTCTACGAAGAAGCACAGTGGTGAAGATATATAAAATGTATATGCAACCAATGCTAGAATTTGGCTGTCTATTATTCTCTGGTGGCCCTGCTTACAAAATAAAGCCTCTGGTTACGCTTGAGCGAGAAGCCTTGAGATTGTGTCTAGGACTTCTCAGGTTTGTAACAAACAATGTTTTGTATCAGGAAGCACGATTACCTACATTGCCCTGCCGTTTTCGTATCTTAACGGTTCAGATGTTTCTGAAGTTTTATAGCTATGCGCCAAGACGAACTGAATATGATTTTATAAATGACCCAGACACCTTTTTCTTGCCCATTGGCCATGGTTTCAAACACCTCAGATTGATTTTGTCCAGAAACAACTAGATAGGATAAATGCGAAAAATTCGAGATGCGATTGCGGCGCAGGTTACAAATAAAAATCTCAAAATAGAATTCGATGAGATTTTTCACTCTAAGCCTATATAGGGTCTTAAATAGCCGACTGCAGGATTATCTTGCATACACAGAAACGAATAACATTATAGCCACAGATGCTTCAGTAATGGATGAAAAGACAGGTGTAGGTATATACTACCTTTCACTTGACTAGTATTTTTCATTAACAGTACCGAATTTCACCCCAGTTTTTGAAGCTTAACTGTTGGCAATATTTCTAGCGCTGTGAAAGCTACCTTTGAATGCCTATAACGCGATCATAATCACGGATTCCCTGTCTGTATGTACGTCGATTATGCCGTCAACAAAATCGATGGCCTTAAGACGCTCCTTATGCTAATCCCTCTTCAGCTGCAGCTACTGAAATTAGTATGGGTACCCGGTCTTTGTGGCTTAGAAGTGAATGAAATCGCCGACTCTCTAGCACGAGCAGCATTGGAAGGGCCAGTACTATCAGCCCTTCCCGAAGTGGCCACTATAACTGCGACAAGATACAGAAAACTTGCGCTTCGTGCAGACGCTATGGAAGCAATAATGTCAACACCAGTATTTACTCACTTAAAATTTCCGTGGATGATTCATTAGTGTCCTACAAGACAGTTGGAAACCATAATAACCAGATTTCGATGTCGTGTACTCCCGTTAAATTTCTATCCACACAGGGCTGGTCTGGCGATATCACCGCTATGCAACTTTTGTTCAGAGTCAGAAAAAATAGAGCACTATTTTTTATCATGTCGCCGATACAAATCGCTAAGAAAAACACTTTTAGTCCTACCATTCACAAGCCTGGGGCTGAACTTTACAATAGAAACTATACTTTCTTTCGGTGCTTCCGATCTGGGCTTCAGTCACGAGAGCGTTTTCTATGCAGTTTGCAAGTACCTTTACGAAAGTAAAAGAGTTAAGATTTTAATTGCGTGATTATTATTCCTGCAAAAATATTCTAACATAAACCGGAGCTTCGTTTAACCTCGCTAATTTCTATTCAAGGTAATGAATGATTGTCTCATCTGAACGAGTGACAAAGAACTATTGCACTCCTTTCATTCTGCCTAGGGTGTCTTTTGTTTTTCTTTTTTTTTCTCCGGAGGGTGGTTTCGATATTGAATATTAAAAAAAATCTTACTGAACTTAGTCATCGATTCTTGGCCGATCCCCCACGAGCCATGGCTGTGAAATCATCATCATCATCGTCGTCTCCGTTTCATTAGATTTAAAAGTAATATGTGAACCCCTCTATTCAATTACTCGTTTCTTGGCCAATCCCCCAGCATGGGTGCGAGCCATGCTTTTAGGCCGTCATCATCATCGCCGTCTCCGTTTATGCTGCTGTGATATCATTATTTGCAAAAGGCAAACAAGGGTCAGTTCGGGAAGTGTGAAATTCAAATAATGAGTGTCTATATTGAACTAAGAATGCCAGTTTTTACTACTGACTTCGAACATCTTTTAACATGTTTGTCAGATCACATCATAGTGTGTGGTGACTTCAATGCTCATCACACTCTCTGGGATGGAACGTATTGAGATTCTCGAAGAAAGCTCTTAGAGAGCATTATGGATCGTTACAGTCTCTGCACCGTAAATGATGGATCGCCGACTTTTTTTTTCGCAGACCCTTTTGTAGCGCATGTCTAGACGTGACATTTTGCTCCTCACATATAGCAGCTCAATTGCAATGGACAGTAAACATGGCAGTGACCATCGGCCTGTATTAATAGTGAAATAATTAAAAGCGCAAACCAACGGGAAACAAGAGAAGAGACAAACAAGGGCCCGTCTCTTGTGTCCCGTTGGTTTGCGCTTCCAATTATTTCATTATAAATTTGTACCTACTAGCCCACCTGTCAACCCTTCCGTATCAATAGGCTACCCTCTCATGAAGTTTGGTAATCACAGAAATAGTAGATGGGCACGAATTGGCACTCATTCGGGCATGCGCTTAAATGCAAGCAATCTACAGAACTGTGGCGACGCGGAATGAACTGGGTTCAATAGCACGCTGCTCACCAACATTCAATCTAGCAACAAAGCACTTCCGATCCGAGCCGGACACACAAGCATAGACGATGAATACCAACAACGTCACGCGATTCGTCGAAGAACCAAGCGCCGGTATCTTCATACAGGCAGCGTGGATGAGCATAAAGAAGCGCAAAAGATTTTCTCGGCGATGCTCAGAAAGCTTGATGAACTTTGACAGAAGAAACGACGAGATTTTTTGAATCATTAAGCCCTTTTCTTCAGTCTCAAAAGTATGGCAATTATTTCGCTAATTGAAATTTTCAGTAACTTACACTTATTCTTTCCGGGCGGGCGATAATATTGGCAACGAATTCGACGGAAGAGGTCATGGCTGACAAATTTAGCGCTTTGTTAACACTATCTGCAGAAGCGCTGCACACAAACCTATTCAGTTGAAAAGAGCATGCTTCGAATTGACTAATAAGAGCGCACTGCGCACTTACGCAAGAGCACTCATCCCTAGGCGTAGAATTCAGGCTAGCTGAACTGCGGTCTGCGTTAGTATATATATATATATATATATATATATATATATATATATATATATATATATATATATATATATATATATATATATATATATAGAGAGAGAGAGAGAGAGAGAGAGAGAGTCTAGGGAACACCCACTTTGTCGGATTTATGATTTTCTGACTGGTCGAACTGCATATGGCGACAAGCACTGCCCTCAAAGCCAGTGCTTGTCGCTATGAATGCAGTTCTCAAGTTCTCTATGCCTAAAGGAAGTGTATTAAGCCCCATACTATTTAACATGGTAATGCATCAACTGCCAACTCTGTCACCATCATCAGTAGATATATCTTCTTTAATGTACACAAATGATATCTGCCTCTGGTCGTCAGGGCATGAATGCCGGGAAGTACAGGATCTGGTTCGGGAAGACATTAATATAACGGTGCGCTTTCTGACAGAATGCCACATGAACGTTTCGGCGGACAAACCTGCGGTGTTACTTTTCACCAGGAGGCGTCACGACCAGCTCAGCATCTCGGTCAACCAGACTGTGTAGCACCTGTTGCGCCCAAGCATCGTTTCCTTGGCATAACATTGGACAGCATGCTAACCTGGGTACTTCATATCTCCAACATTGAAGAGCGGGTCAACCGCACGCTGAATGTTACCCGATGTATTACAGGAACCAAATGGGTGTTGATGTAGTAGGGGGTCTGCCCATAAGACCGGAGCCAGCCAAGGTCCCGGGGAGATGCCGAGGAGAGAGCCGGTGCGGTTAACAGGAGCGTTTATTTAAATCATATACAGGTTCATGGCAGCGTGATACTACGATGTTTTTGGTAGCATGGCTCGAGCGTCTCTGCGCTCGTGTTTTTAAAATAAATGTCTTCCCAGGATCCCTTGCAGGGGAAACAATTAGACCCAGGATGGTCGAATCAAAATGTCCTCTTCACCTCCACCCTCGAAAGGAGAGGATGAAACACCGACTCCTTCCCAACCCAGGGAAATAGGGGAGAGGCACGCTCAGTTCGTACCACGGTGAAGGAGAATACACTGCACAAACACTGCACCAGGCGCATGACACAGCCCAGCGCGAAGATGTTGGGTTCTATGTAGAAATCAAGTCCGTAATGCGTTGCAGTGAGGAGTTACTGGCGCCAGGCAAGCCGCGGTTTGTGGAAACGGTGGCATGGCGGCAGCACAGAGAACTTGAGAACGCGCTCGAACATGGAGCTCAGTCGCTTGGCCCATTGCCCGCGGCACTCCGACGAGGAAAGACGTACAAAGATAACCACCCTTTTTTACGCCGCTTTGATTGTAAACAGCCCTTCATAGGCTGTCAGTCGGGTGGGTGAGTTCAAAGAACTCTACGAGGGGAGGCGTCGGCCCTGCGAAATTCCAAGTACGGTTAGCGTGTCGTTGTCGCTTTTTGGTTCACCTCTGGGAGCGCTGTCCAGCAACCGTCTCCCGTCTAAGCGGCGCCATGCCAGGGAGGCCGATCACAACAGTGGCACATCAGAATCCCTTCTGAAGGTTCATAGAGTTCTTGTTGGACAAGCCATCGAATATATACATTACCAGCGATGCAAAGTATGCCTAAGACAAATGAACGGTAGCCCCCAGTGTTCCTCTTTGTCTGGGCTTACCACACTCAGCTCACAGTGGCTTCGTAATCGCAGAAGCAATAGAACCGCCGACTCAACTTCTTCCCACTAAAGAACTCTGCCGCTACTTCCTCCGCTTATCAGGCATTATGACCATCCGCTTCATGAAAAACTTATTCAAAGAAAAGGACGAACTGGTGACACATAGCGAGCTTATGAGGCGGCACTTAAAGAAAAACAATGTTTGTTGCGTCCAGATATCAACTTTTCTTCTTGGCAGCTTCCATGACCTCCAGTCACTTTGGACATCAAAGGGATAGGAAAAAATTTCTCCATATACTACCTTGAAGCGAAATTTCTAGCGCTTCAATAAATGCACAATTATCGAGAACGTTTCACATTTGGTTTCACGGATTTCTCTACAATGGACGAAAGCTCCACTGCGGCTTTTCATATACACGCATATAAATTAGAAAAAGACTTCAGATTTTCTCTAAAGACATCGTCTACAGTAGCGGAGCTTGTTGCAATATTACAAGCTTCAAAATTTATTATTGAAATCCAGAAAAGGCAAAACTAGGTAATATGTTCTGACTCCAAAGGATTTATTTTCATATAGATGATAGCCTAATATATGAAACCTTGCAAATAATTACCATTGGTTATCTGTTTTCAGTGGCTTCCAAGTCACACAGGAGTGATAGGAAACGAAATTGCTGACCAATTCGCCACTGCAGCACATAAACAAGTTCATTCGATACCAGTGCCTGTTTATTTCTCAGAAAGCAAGAAGTTCCTTTCTTACAACTTATGCAACGACGCTTGGTTTGTCGAAAATACAAAGTCTGCACTCCTATATAAAAGAGAACAGTCTCTCCATTTTTCACCTAATTAAAAGACTGATAGACCATTGAACGCACTACTGCACCGTCTACATTTAGGTGTTGCTGCACACCTCACTTCATACGCTGCATAAGAAGAAGAACGTCCCCGCACTGCGACCATTGCGATCATGTTGATGCGTCAGAGAAGCTTATCTTTATAAAATGTCCGCAATATGATGAACAACGCGCCAAACTGAGTGATCGCTTGAACCGACTCGACTGACGACCATTTACGATTGGAAGAATACTTCGACCGTGGCCGCGTTCCGATAATCGAAGGCGCACCGTGAGCACCCAGTGGGATTTTTTGAGGGACACGAATTTAATTAACTGTCTTTAAGTCACGTTAGATTATGCCACTATTTTTACGGACTCTATCTACAATGCGATTGCGATATGAACTGGACTATGACCATACATACTGTGCTCATTCATGTATTATGAGCCCTGCAGTGCATGTAGTATGAACGTACACAGTGCCTCTGATTAGTTTCTCTCTTTTTTATTCTTAATTTTTCGTGTTTTTGTGTTTATCTAGTACATTACTGTCATGATGTTGGAATATCCGGCTCTGATGTAGCCTACTTTCCCATACTTCGGCAAATAGTAAAAAAATGTTTGTTTGTTTGTTTGTTTGCTTGTTTGTTTGTTTTCTTTTAGTATATGGCACTTACCCACTTCTGGGGATTGGCCAAGAATGCGACGTTGAGACTTTTAAATGTTATTTTAGAAATGGTATGCCAATAAAAAAATAAAATGGCAATAATACGTAATACAATAAATGTAAACTACAAGTATGCTTTCGAGCTTGTAACCTGATGAGAACAATTTTGAAAACTCAGATTTTACCTTGTTGAAATGACGAAGAATTTTAAATCCAAGAATAAATGGTACTCGTTGGGTAGTCGTAATGAAATGACACCCGGCATCAAAGGCAGCACGCCAAGCCTGAGGCATCGAAGCTTAAAACATTTTCCGACGATGAGGTTAAGCCTATTTTCTAAAGAGCAGTAATGAGGCGTCGAGTTTTAATACGAGAATATCTTGGACATGACAAAAAGTAATGTGCAATATTTTCCCGTTCTCCGCGGAATTGGCAGAGTGGTCATATCGTCAGACAGTAAATACGTCATCCGTAGCCATTTTTCTTATTTCCTAAGATGTCACTCTGCATTTATCTTCATCAAATAAGTTTTTGCCGCTGCTAAACAATACATATCCCTAATAGTTTCTCTAACTTGATCTTTCGTTTTAGTTTTATCATCGTATAATTTATGGTTTATATTAATATTAATTCAATGATAACTATGGAGTAACAATGCATTTTCTCTTGTTATGAGTCCTGTGTCTCGTATTCTTGTTTTTATTTTTTTTCTTAGCACGACTCGATTCCTGGGAAAGGATGTTGGAGTCTTGGACGGTTGAGAGTATATAGCTTAGTGAATCTAGGAGTGCTCAGTCAAGGAGCTAAGGAAGTGGAGGGAGGTTCTCTGTTCGTGCAAGGGGAGATGAGGAGAAGTAGAAGAGGAAACGAGAAGTGGAGAGTAGAAAGAGAAGGAACGAATGAAACGAAATAAAATTTTTGCTGAGGCAATGCTTGAGCCGCGGTGCCCACGGTTTGAACGCCAGCGTCGTAATCGCTCGACTGCCCAGACACAACAGCCGAACGAGTATTTACGGGAACCACATGATTGCGTTGATATTAGCGAGAGAGAGTGGAAGAGAAAGGAACAGAAATAATGGAGGACAAGAAAAAGGAGGAGATGGAAAGAAAGAGAGAGAAAGAAAAATACGAAGAAATTTGAAGAGCGAAAAAGAAAGTATAGCGTAGCCATAGCCATAGTATAACAGGGGGGTGAGAAACTGAGGAGGAGGAGGTAAAGGAGGAGGGCAAGGTCACGAGCGCCGCTCTTTTCAGTCTTGCAAGCGGGCGCACTGATGTGCGCCCACCCGATTTTTTAAGAGGTGTTTCTCCACAACGGTTCATCAAGAATAGGAAGAAGTTTATCGGGAAACAGAAGCCATCACTTGTAATTTGATTTAAATCACCACCTTATCCAAACGTATGTTTCTATCCCTATGATGATCTCCACTACACTTGAGAGGATTGTTGAAGTCATTTTTTCTAGAGTCCTCACTTTTTTTCGTTTGTTTGTTTGAGTTTTAAAACAATAAAGCACATACCCACTCGGGGGTATCGGTCAATATTTCGTAGTTTATAGACTTGGTAGATGAATTGAACCATGTTGAACCTCCGTCATAATCTTGTTCGTCATCGCCTACAGCGGGTCCGTACCACACTGCCATCGCCAGCGACATTGTTTTGCTCAGTACTGCGAGTGCTTACGACGGTTTTACACCTAAGCCATGGACGCCGCGAACAAAACTGATGGCGAAACAACCACGACCCGCGCGAATTCAGAGGGGCTATCAGGGAGGAAGAGCCGCAAGAGGAGCAAGTCGCGTGATGGCAAGTCTCGACGAGCATCGAGCACCGACGACGGTCTTGTAAAGTGAGTCGTGGTGGGCACCCATCATTGGAGTTTCCAAACTGGGTCAGGCATTGCATGTTTGGGTGGGGTGGGGGGTAGGTGACGCGTATTAGAACTGCCCAGAGAAGATCAGTGTGGTGTCCCAGGAGCTTTGGTTGGATAAGTGCACAGAAGACAGACGCCTGAGCATGTCTCTGCGTCCTGTCACCAGGAGCCGTCGCTAGCCCAGTGCTGGAGCTAGAGGCACTGTATATGCTCCCTACGGGAGCAGAGTAGCGCATGGTTCTGCCTTCTTGCATGGTTAGCAACCATAGTTGCGCGGAAGAGCCGCACTCAGTTTTGCAGGCGATTTGCTTAAGCCTGTCGCCGATCGACAAAGCATGTCACCGATCACCTGTAGACTTGCCAGGCGTGTCAACGACCAGTGAAAAAAAAAGAAGAAACTCCTGCTCGCTAGAATGTGCCACCAGAGTACAAAAGCACATTTTTACTATGTTCGGTAACGCAAAGCGCAAAGGCGTTGCGTGGTGCCGAATAACATGTAAACCGGCACTACTGCATGGTCAAGTGGCGCGAGCTATGGAAGATAAGCAACCACTCACAATCACAAAATGTAGGTCCTCTGAGATTTGAGGAGCGCCCCACTAAGCCTACAGCATAGAGTTTCATAAAATAAGACCTTGAGGGGAATCTGGCACTAGTCTCTACGCGGGCTCCTTCAGCGGCGCTTGTACCCGCATGGGAATGATGGGAAGTAGAAACTTCGGATCTGCTTCGGATGAATAACGTTCTTGAGATTCGCGACGCTTCTTTTCCGAGTGTAAAACAAAATTATATGAAGTTATAAAAATGAAAACTTGCTACATTCTTTTGTACGCAAACTTTATTGCAAAAAAGTTTGGTGACCGTGGCGTATAGAAGTGAAACATGGACAAATATAACCACCAGGGTACGTATCACTCTGCCATTGCCTTGCTGATTTGGCATCAAGATTTAATGAATTAGGATTTTCAACACTTAAAAAGAACGTGCTTGTTTTTTTTCTCAAAAGTACGCATTATCTATTTATGCAAATAAGAGTACAGTATTAAGTGAAAACACTTATCGTTTCGTCTTCTGTGATGGTATAGATTCGTCTGTCACAGTCGTCTGCCCCCAACGCACCCTCTGGTTTTGTTGTGTAGTCGAGTCAGCAGAGCGTGACGGTGCGTCTCTTTAGCTTCGTCGTCACTTTGCAGTCGATAGAAAGCGAGTTTAGGAAAGACGCGCTCCTGAAAACATGAACGCGAGGCAATACCCTGCACTGGCATGAGACGCTACGTCTAGGCGCAGCGGCGAGTGGACGACGCTTCGTTTAAACTGTCAAATACGACTCGCGAAGCTCCAACGTCGCAGCAAATCAGGAGATCTAGTGGTCGTCAGTTTCTTCGAGCACAAAGGCACTACTTCAGCCTGTTTTTCCACACCCCACTACCCACGCTCCGCAAAGAACGAAACTAAACCTGTAGCAAAAGGTCTGTAGACAGTTCACTAGCTAACCCTATCCAATCCGAAGCCTGTACTTCCCATAATTCCCATGGGGGTACACGATCGCAGTGCCAAATTCCTCTCTAGGTATTATTGTATTTAACTCTATGGTCTTCAGCATTGATTATTTCAGTGCATTTTTTTTCGAAAATGTTGCTGAATCCACCCCAAATACTCTGTGGTAGAAGATTAAAGACATAAATCTAAAGCAAATAAAAGCTCCAGTACGTAGCTAATGAGCTAGAGAGCGCAGGACGGTCACTTGATAGATTTCAGGTAGACGGCAACTGCTTTCGGCGGAGCGGCCTGTGCACCAGCTTCTCCACAGTGCATGGTTGTTAGCGACGTTGTAAACAAATGCGTTACTCTGCTACCTAAACGTAGCATATACAGGGACTCCAGCTAGAGCTATGTTCGCTCCCCCACCCCTTATGCTCTCCAAGAGACAGCATAATCGAAACGGAAAGTATGAGTTTCCCACTTTCCTGCCCTCTTGGAAGAACTCACTTGGCGTGGCCCCAGTGAAAAAATACTAGCGCCGCTACCACCTGCAACTGCCTCATTTTTTGGTATTCTTAACACCTCACCTCAGTTGTAAAGAGGCAGCCAGTAAAAGCTAGGGGATAATCAGTGGTGGCATTGATGTTTTAAGTAAACACATGTAGACTTGTATTTTCTTGTGTTATACTTATATTCTTGTTGGTGAGGCAATATTTAGTGTAGCAGCTCACATGAGACGCATATACATACGCATAAACAAGATAGAGACACAAATTATGTAATGCAACGCACTTTTTTTTTTCATTTACCCGTGATGTCCTCTGTCATTTTGGTAGGGGTTGGAACAACTGGCATGGCTTGAACTAAAGCCTCTAAAAGTCGTTTCGGGACTTTTCCGTATGGGAAAAGACATGCAGCGTGACTAGAGTGCATTAGAAACGTATACGCTTAGCCGTGTCGTCGCAAAAAGATGGCAGCATATCCACGTAGTGAATGATGGAGAGTGGGGCGAAGCATTTGTCCGTTCTTTCGTTCTTGCGTCCGTCCGTCCATGCATCCGTCTGTGTGACCGTCCATGCGTCCATCCACCCATCCGTGCGTGCGTCTGTTCGTGCGTCCATCCCTGCGTTCGTCCATGCATCCGCCCCTGCGTCCGTTCATGCGTCCATCCATGCATCTGTCTGTGTGTCCGTTCGTCCACCTATTCAACACTCCAAGTACCACCATCTCGCACCTCTTCATCATATATTCCCCATATAGGAGCACCGCCATCCAGCGGACATTCCAAGGACTAAACGAGAGGTGGCACACGCACACTTTCTTACGGCTTGCGCTTCGGGTCTACTTCCCAACTTTAACCACCTCGAGTTCATGGTATATACTATAGTTCACTGTATTCATAGCACTGCGGCCCAACGCTCGCTAAACCTTTCTAAAACCAAGGAGGTTACGCCCAGCGAGTATAACGTAGCAACCTTTTTCTGTCAGATAGTGCTTAATGCACATGCCAATGGCTGCTAATGGGAAATGAGAGACAGGAGAATTCGGCTTGATTGATTGATATATGGGGTTTAACGTCCCAAAACCACTATATGATTATGAGAGACGCCGTAGTGGAGGGCTCCGGAAATTTAGACCACCTGGGGTTCTTTAACGTGCACCCAAATCTGAGCACACGGGCCTGCAACATTTCCGCCTCCATCGGAAATGCAGCCGCCGCAGCCGGGATTCGAACCCGCGCCCTGCGGGTCAGCAGCCGAGTACCTTAGCCACTAAACCACCGCGGCGGGGCAGAATTCGGCTTTTACTTTCTTACGGCTAGCGCTCCGTATCTACTTCCCACCTTTAACCACCTCGAGTTCATGGTATATACTAGTTCACTGTATTCATGGCACTGTGGCTCAACGCTCGCTAAACCTTTATAAAACCAAGGAGGTTACGCTCAGCGAGTATAACGTAGCAACCCTTTCCTGTCAGATAGTGCTAAATATACCATACGAGCACACACCGACGGCAAGGAGCATCGGCAACTACAAACCTGTATCGATATGGTTTTGATTATAAAACCATTGCTTTAGAAAACACCTGGCGTCTTTCGTTAAGCAGCTGGCGTCTTTTTTTTGTTTCGCTTTAGAAACATCTGGCATCGTTTCGTTTTGCTTTTAGAAAACATCTGGCGTCTTTCGTTGGTTTATTTCATCAATCAACGGCGTTTTGAAGGAGGAGGAGGAAATAACTTTATTAAAGAAAAAAAAAACGGCAAGATGTGGAAGAATTGTCTCCTTCCCCTAGGCGGCAGCCATGAGTCCTTGAGCTCTGGCGGCATCCTCGGCTTGCCGAAGGACGTCGAGTTGCACTTCTGGGTCTGCGCTTAGCTGTGCGGTCTCCCACTGCTCTCCATTGCTGTATTTTTTATATTGCCCTGTCACTGCGGGGCAAGCCCGCACTATATGATTGAGAACCGCCCTTTGATTGCAGAACTTACACAAATCTGAGTACATCACTGGGTAGATGTAGTGAAAAGTTACCGGGTTCGGGAACGTGTTGGTTTGTAAGAGGCGCCATGCTCTCTCCTGCTGCTCGTTGAGCGAGGTATGTGGTGGGGGGAATCGGACCCTTCCTAGCCTGTAGTGTTTTGTGATCTCTTCATAACTAATCATGCGGTCCCTCTCCGCCCCCAGACTTCGCGCTGCGCCTGTTCGGCCGGCCAGTTCTCGAGCCAGGTCGTGCACGATTTCATTTCCGGGGAGGGAGGAGTGAGCAGGTGCCCATACAATATGAACTACCCGCTCGTCGCAAAAGTTTGCCAGAATTCTTAGCGCTTCCGGTGAGATCCTTTCCTTGGCATAATTTTTTAACAGCGGTTTTGGAGTCGCTGATCATGACTTCGGCTTTTGTGGAGGCTATTGCTAGTGCTATAGCCGCCTCTCCACCACTTCTGCCCTATCTGTACGTACACTGCCTCTGACGTTGGAATCCCTTTGAATATTTGTAGCTACGATTACGATGCTTCGGCCATTCTCGTATTCTGCTGCATCCACATAGACCACGTCCCGGGCGTTGCCGAACTTTTAGATGCGGAAGCATCTTATACTCGCGCCTTGTAGTGCGCCGTCCGCGCCGTCCGCGCCGTCCGCACCGCCTTAGTTGAGCTAATTCATTACGTCTGATACAATAATCACTCGTTCTCTGCTACTGCAATATTCACGCGTTCATCAAGTATAAGGTTATTTGTTGCACTTCAAAAGCATACATGTGTCCGAGTTAAAACGGTCAAAGTTTCACATTATATGCACCAGGAAGGTAAAATATTGGTACGGAAACCAGTAACACAAACATGAGCTTGTACGGTAAAGTTAGCTATTTAAAACCTACGCGAGCGTCGGTGCACACTGAACCATGCCTGTGTATTCAGGCATGTGGGACGGCTTTAAGCTCTCCCCTAGTAGAGTACCCTGTGCTCTAAATCGTTACCCCCCTTTTTTCTAACCCCCCCCCCCTGTGTCTAACTCTGTTACCAGCCACTAAACTGTTTTAGCGGGACGGCTCAGTGCTCTCCCATAGTTGAGTACGAAGTACTCAAAATCGTTCAACATATTAGATGCGGAAGCATCTTATACTCGCGCCTTGTAGTGCGCCGTCCGCGCCGTCCGCACCGCTTCTCGAACATTCGACAGCTGACGCGCGCGCATGCGCCGTCGCGCCGTCGCCCACCATCTGTGCCGCGCGCGCTTCTCCTTCGAGAACATTCGACAGCTGACAGCGCATGCGCCGTCGCGCCGTCGCCATCTGTGCCGCGCGCGCGCTTCTCCTTCGAGAACATTCGACAGCTGACAGCGCATGCACCGTCGCGCTGTATATATACTCAAGGTCGGCGCTCGCTCGCTCAGTTGCCGCTCGTCCGTTGGTTCGTCGCAATAAATAAAACACCGCCCTTTCGCATACGTGCCGTACGTGTTCACTCATTTAACACCCCATTTCACAACCACGTTAACCAATTTAGCCATCGACCCAAGTAAGTCGCAATTTAACACCCGTTAACCAATTACATGCTTCCGCATCCTCCTCAGTGTTCCCCCGAGGGAAGCTGCGGGCAATTTTTTATGCAGGCTTTTTGCCCTTTCTATCCTTCTAGCGCGGTGATGCTGAGGATGCATATTTTAGCTAATAGAGGCATCACGATATGCCCCATTGCCTCCCGCGGAATGTCCTTTTTCACCCCATGTTGCACATTGTACGTGACGCCAATTGCGTCCAAAATATGCCTGCCCGTAGGGCTCTGGGTTAACCGATCATACTGTGCTATCGTGTGGGCCTCTATTAGCTCTGCGAGCGTGTTATGTAGCCCTAGAGTCAAGAACTTGCCATTCGACGCATTTAACGGTAGACCTATTGCTTTTTTATATGCTTTCCTATTGATGCAATCTATTTTGCTCTGTTCAGCTGCGTGTAGTTTAAGATATGGGGCAACGTACACGATGCGGCTGACTACAAAAGCCTGGACTAAACGATCTTTGTTGTGTTCCTTCATACCATAGTTTTTGTTGGCTATTCCTTTGATCAGCCTGCTTGTTTGGTGGACGCTGTTCTCTAATACCCTAATAGTTTCTTCATTGTGCCCATTTTCAGATATACGGAGGCCGAGAACTCGTAGGTTCGCTACCATGGGTATTTTACTTCCCTCTGCAAAAATCGTGATGTTTGGCCTTTCCTGTATGCTTTTGCATCCCCTACATGTGGGCCTATAAATGAGCAATTCCGACTCTTCGGGAGAACATTTTAGCCCCTTACCTTCTACATATCTCTCTACAGTGTCAACAGCTTCTTGTAATATGTTTTCAATGTCGCCGTCACTCCCCACCGGTCACCCAGAGGGTGATGTCGTCTGCGTATATGCTATATCTGAGGCCCTCAATCTGGTCAAGTTTTGCTGGTAGGCCAATCATCGCCACATTAAATAACAGGGGAGACAACACCGAACCATGTGGCGTCCCCCTACTGCCCAATTCAATCTCTTCAGGCCTTGCCTCTCCTACCGCGATTCTTGCAGTGTGGTCGGATAGGAAGTCTCTCACATATGCGTAGGTGCGCTGTCCTATCCCCAGTCCCTGAAGATTCTCTAATATGGCTCTGTGTGTGATGGTATCGAAGGCCTTAGTGAGATCAAGGCCAAGTATAGCCTTAGAGTCTAAATATCTGGTCCCCACGTCAAGTAGTTGATGCTTAATCTGTAACATGATGTCCTGGGGTTGATAGTTTAGGTCTTAAACCGATCATGGTATGTGGGAAGAGTCCGTTCTCCGCCATGTAGGTAGTGAGACGCGTAAGGATGACGTGCTCCATGAGTTTGCCTATACATGAAGTCAGTGAAATTGATCTAAGGTTATCCAACTGCGCTTTCTTTTCCGGCTTTGGAATCATAATGACCTGAGCAGTCTTCCATTGACGGGGAATAGTCCCACTCTCCCAACACTTATTCATGTACTCAGTGAGCGCCTTAATGGATTCGTCGTCCAAGTTTCTGAGCGTCTTATTAGTTATTTTATCAGGTCCCGGAGCAGAGCTCGCGTTTAGTCGAGCGAGCTTAAATCTAACATCAGCCTCCATTATATCAGCATCGAGTATTAGGTTGTCATGCCCCTTGTAACCGGAAAGTGGTTCTTTTGTTGCGTCTGCGAAGTACTTTTTTCGTAGCTCGTGGAAGAGCTCTTCCTCTGTTCCTCCATAGTTATGTATTACGTGTTGCAGCTTATGCCTCTGTGCAGTCTTTGTACTTTGCGGGTCTAGGAGACTTCGGAGAATCTTCCAAGTCTTTGACATCTTCATTTCCCTATCCATCAAGTTACACGTTGCTTCCCACTGTTGTCGGGTCAGCCTACTTGCATGGAGCTCTATCTCCTTGTCTAATGCAGCTACCTTCTTTCTTAAATTACGATTGTATTTTTGTCTTTTCCAGCGCTTTTGGATGCTAGTCCTTGCCTCCCACAGATGCAACAGTTTTCTGTCCATCTCCGCCATTCCGCTTCTTCAGGAACAATTTTAGTGGCTTTCTTGACACTCTGTTGGAGCTTCTCTATCCATTTTTGTATATCTACTATGATATCATCTGAATCTTCCTCTCGAATCTTGCGGAAGCAGTCCCATTCTACAAGAGCCAGTTTTCTGTCTTGCCTTTTTTGAGGGCCTGCGTGAACCGTTGTAACTACAATATTATGATCACTGCCAAAATTCTGCTGCGTGTTTACCCATCGCGAGTCTGCTACGTTCTTCGTAAAAATTAGGTCCAGTGTTGTGTCATTACTAACGCTGTTGCCTATTCTTGTGGGTTCCTCAGGATTCGTTATCAGCGTAAGGCTCTCGTGTTGGGCGTCTGTCCATAAGTTGCGTCCCTTTATATCTCGACAGTGTATCCCAAAGCAGCGTGCGGTGCGTTAAAGTCGCCGACTATGACGAGAGCCTGTCTCTCCGCTATGCTCAAGGCTTTGCGGAAAAGTGGACTAAACTTGAGCTTCTGTCGGGGTGGGCTATAAATGTAAGCACGAAGAGGCTTGCCTCTTTCTTACGGGAGGGTATTATTTCTATAAGGACGTGGTCTATGCTGTGCATACCGGTATCATGCTCTACAGCCGTGAGGTTTCTATGCACCAGCGTTGTGACAGTCGCCTTCTCACCAGAAGTACTATACAACTTGTACCCGATAACTTTGCCGTCCCCCCGGTCTCCTGCAGGGCGATGACATCTGGCGCCTCCCTGTTTATCACGAATTGCTGCAGGTTCTCTCATTCCTACGATACCCGCGGCATTTCCACTGCCAAATAATGTACTGGTTACGTGGCGCCAGTGCCGGGTAAGTCAAGGGGAATGAGAGACAGGAGAATTCGGCTTTTAGTTAACGCGCACGCTGCGAATGTTTTATTCTTCAACAACGCACAGAAGATAAGGAAGGGTTGCTACGTTATACTCGCTGGGCGTAACCTCCAAGGTTTTAGAAAGGTTTAGCGAGCGTTGGGCCGCAGTGCCATGAATACAGTGAACTAGTACTTACTATGAACTCGAGGTGGTTAAAGGTGGGAAGTAGACATGAAGCGCAAGCCGTAAGAAAGTGTGCGTGTGCCATCTCTCGTTTAGTCCTTGGAATGTCCGCTGGATGGCGGTGCTTCCATATGTGGAATATATGATGAAAAGATGCAAGATGGTGGTACTTGGAGTGTTGACTAGATAGACGAACGGACACACAGACAAATGCATGGACAGTCGCACGTATGGCTGCACGGACGGATGGACGCATGGATGGACGTAGGGGCGGATGCATGGATGAACACAGCGATGGTCGCACGGATGGACATGCAGACGCACGAACAGATGCACGCATGGACGGGCGGATGGACGCACAGACGGTCACACAGACGGACGCATGGACGGACGGAAGCAAGAACGAATGGACGGACGGATGCTTCGCCCCACTCTCCATCATTCACCCCGTGGATATGCTGCCATTTTTTTCCTTTCCGGCCTCTCTCATTACTTCGTTGCTTGTGTGGGCTTTCAAAATTAAAAAGTGGATAGGTTAAAAAAAACAGGAGAAAATGCCTCACTCCAGCTGCGACAAATATAGAGGAACCTATCCTTGTCAAAGAGCTGCGCCAAAAATAGATACTACAATCGAAACATCAGCAAGCTGATCTGTGGCACTTTTTTTTTTCCTGTTAGCTCAGCTTATCCCTCTACGTGTTTTCATCGGTCGCTACTATTTAGATTTCACCTTGAAAATTGAGAATAGGCATTCGGAGAGGTCAACATACGAGCCGACAAAAGCGTTCACTGTAGGACCATGCACAAGTGCAGCGCCACAACTAAATTTCGCGCAGTTTCTCACAGAGTATACTTTCTTCACTTCAAGGCCATGCGGAGATACACAGAATGTGAGGAGGGACAAGGTTCCCAACTGCATCCAAGTGTATCGCAGGAAGAGATGCGCCGCGAAAGTCGCTCGACTAGCCTCGTTAAAGCCCTTGGTTTAATATTGCCACCCAAGCACTCTGTATTAGCGAAGCTGAAACCTGCGGAACGGGTCTTTGTCAGCAGTCGGGAATAATTGAAGTGTCCCCTGTAGGGGCTTTTCATTTCTCTACCACGCCATTTCATCGGTGTCTGCATCAAACTTTGCGTTTGGTGGCATTAGCTTAAGCGATATTAGGAACACCTAAGTGATTTTATGGGCAGAAATTCATGCCGCGAGTATCACCAGTATTTAATGAGAACGCGAAACCAGAAAAAAAAATGCAATTGCAGATAACCTATGACGTAGAAGACAATTGAAGTGGTTCGTGATACCGCCTATTCACGGAATCAAGAACCGCTATATTTTTTTTCCTGCAGGTCATACATGGCTTAGGCATTAGCTATAGCATATATTGCAAAGTATACTGTTCTTTACAGGCGACGCAGTTAGACAGATGATGACGTTTGCGTTCATTCTTCCGCAGGAATCAAGATACGCAAAGCTCCAATGATACGCGGAAGAAGTCACGGAAAAGCATTGACAAAGGTGTGCAAGAAGTTGGAAAGCCCCCAGAAGGCACCACTGTTTCCCCAGCGGCGCTGCCTCCGTCCTCCACACTTACTGAGCAGCAGGCGCAGAAATCTGCTGCTGCCGACGTAAGGATGAATTATGGCCTTTCTGTTTCGCAGCCGGCGTGACATCACAGAGCTACTTCTGCCTACTTATATCATGCAAAATGAAATGACACACCGTCTATTCCCATTGACACTCTTTCAGAACTTAATTGGTGTAGAATATCCATAACTTGTTTTACGCTAGCAACAATTGTCTTGTGTTTAATTTCAGACGCACGTGCAATGCAGTTAATTTCTTATCTAGTTAAAATAAGCCTGAAAATGTGCGTCGAAAGGAGCACCATAAGAAGGCGTATCTCGGCCTCCTTTCTCGCTGCGGATGTTTTGCATGTGCCTGTGTATGACATTGATTGAAAAGAAAAAGATTCTACGGAAAAAGGAGCACAAAGTAGCGCAATCAAACTTGCCTATCAGTACACCACAACTGAGGACACTTGCATTTTGCTGCGTATGCGGCCATCACATACGCTTCAACATTTCTGTGATCTGCTACGTTCTAGGGCACTGTTTAGTTTAAGAATACTTCAATATCAGTTACACGAAACAGCCTATCAGACTGCCTTCGCAGTACAAGGTATTGTGTGCACTTGCGCATCGCTGACAGATATTGGTACTATCACCACCACCATCAGGAACCTAACTACACCCACTGTGGGTGTAGTTAGGTCAAGACCTCTCCCATCTTCCACAAATCAACCCAGTCTTGTGCTCTCTGTTGCCGCGCTATACCTGCAAACTTCTTATTTTGTTCTGCCCACCTAATTATGTGTCTCCCTTTCACGCGTTCACCATGTCTTGGTATCTACTCACTTACCCTTAATTACCAGCGGATTTCCTGCCTATATGCTACGTACCCAGTCTATGTCCATTTTTTTTTAAATTTCAACTATAATATCCTTAACCCCCCCCCCCCTGTTTGCATTTGACTCATTCTGCTCTCCCCTGTCTCTTTAAGTTTCGCCTACCATTTTTCTTTTCATCACTTACTGCGCCGTCACCAACTTAGGTTGAACTCTCTCTGTAAGTCTCCAAGCTTCATAGGTATACAGGTAAGCAATGGTAATATTCAGCTGTTACATACCTTCTGTTAAGCGACAGTGGTAGACTAGTATTCATGATTTGGGATATTCCCAAATGGGCACTATACCATCCTTATTCTATTGTTTACTTAACTCTCGTAGTTCGGCTCCAAGGTTCTTTCTGTCCTAAGTAGACACATTTCCTTTCAACTTACAATGTCTCGCCACCTATTGCAAAGTGCTGTTCTCTACAGGGACTGTTGCACATTACTTGAGTTTTATGCCCATCAATTGTCAGACCTATCCTTCTGCTTTCCAGGCCTGTTCAGTAACCGTGAATTGTAATTCATCCCCTTGCCAGAGTTACTCATTGATTCAATGTCATTAGTGAGTCGCAGGTTACTGAGCTACTCTCAATATATATTATCCCTAACTCTGAGCAATTCAGGGACTAGAAAACCGTCAGTGAACATGCGGTGAATAGCATTTAGGAGACCGTGCCTCCGTGCTTTACACCCTTCAATATTGGGAGTCTTTAACTTTCTTCATGGATTACTATGGTAGCTATGGATATACTGTAGACTTCTTCCAGTATGTTTATATAGGCTTCGACTATGCCCTGATTTCGCAGTGCCTGCCTGAATGCTCATATCTCGACCGAATAAGGTGCGTTCTCGTAATCTATGAAGTCTATGTTCCGGGGTTGGTTGGATTTCACGCATTTCTCTATCACCTGATTGATAGTTTGTATATGGCTTATTCTTGAGTAACCTGTAGGCAATCTGTTTGGTCCTTTGGTCGACTGATGTCTAATGTTGTCTTCATTCTATTAGCTATTATTTTTGAGAATTTCTCGTACACAACATGTAGTAAGCGATAGCCCTTTAACTTTTCAAGCCTCTGCCTCCCCTTGTCACTTTATGACAACATTAAAAGTTATTCTATCCCGCACTCGGCGCTCGTGTGATATTGTTCAAAATTGCTAGGGTGTAAACATTTGCCTACTACCGGGACTCGTTAACGCTGGTAATGGCGTAGGGTAATATTAACTGAATGATTTCTAACAACGAACCTGTCTTCGTTCAATCCTAACCCAATAAATGTCTCGGCTTTCAACATGCAGCATCCTACGCCAGCGCAAAGAGGTCCTTCTGCGGCACAATATGGCAGTGCCGCACCGGTCGTCAACGAAAGAAAACCAGGCAGGTGAGCCAGCTAAAAGCACAGACATTGACACAGCGGGATAAGTTGACCCTCCACACCACCTTTCCAGTGCATGAGAGAAGGTGAATGTGGTTTGGGTTATGAGGGAGTTAGAAAAAGAACGCTATTTCTGCCTCCCGTCGTGGGCGCACGGCTCAGCGTCTCTGGGGTCGAAGAATGGGAAGTAAATGTGACAGGAAGAAGAGAAGATAAATAGGAGCGAGATGCATGTTAAGGTAGTGTTTGTCAGAGCAGACAGGGGCACGAAGGCCAATCGTCCGGCTACGGAACGGTGAGGTCTGCAGGAACCGCAAACTCGAGGAAAGCTCGCAGGGCCTGTATCTTCTACCATGCGGGAAAATGGGAAAATGGAAGCCTTAGGCAGTTGTCAGAGAGAGACCGAGCAGGCAACAGTGGCTCGCCATCACGCGTCGTTCGGCAGCCAGAGCAAGGCAAGAGAGAATGATGTGCTCCAGTCTTTCTTTGTCGCCACATCTGTTGCACGAAGGCAATGGGCAGTAACCCATGGAGTACATGCGTGCCGCCGGCTAGACGATGCCTGTACCAGTGCATACGCTTCGCACTGGGAGCAGATTGTAAGGCATTGATTGAGAGTAGCTTGGGGAGAGATGCGAAGCCCTTTGTAACTGATGAGACCTACCATTACCCGTCTTGTTTTGCAAGGTCCGCTAAAAAAATCATAACCACCACAAGGACGAGGCACTAAATTCGTCAGCAACAAGCTGGAATGCTATGCGAAGAAAGGCGGTAGCTCATTCGACCTGTTGTAACTAGACAAAGCCCTGGCGTATGTTCATGACTTCAATGTAAAATCAGAGATAAGAACACAGCACATATAAGGCTATGAGCACTCTGCTAATCGCTGTCAAGTTATGGCATGCGCGACCACGGCCAACCACTCCTGACCGCCCAACCACTCCTGGGCGGTCAAAGTACGCTGTTGCTGCCACAGCCGCGAGGCCACTCCCTTCCCGCTGAGACCCCTCCATGCGCGTCTTTCAGTGGGAGTGCCGACCGGAACGTTTCGCCTCTTTTATTAGCTGCTATCATCAGGTTTTCTCGAACGTTTTCTCTCGTACATGAACACACGCCACGCGAGAGGATGATGCCGATTTTGACTTTATGTACAGAACCTCATGAAGGCTGATGGTAACGGCGAAAGTGCGCGTGGATCTAGATATAATTGGTTTTATAACGAAATCTCCAAGCTCTTTTCTTTCTGTCATCCTCAATTAAAAATATTTTGGGTGGAATATGGAGAATACATTTATGCGCATGAGGGAATTATATCCCTCACAAAGCGTAAGCTGTAGGCAGCGTACGTGTTCAGAAAAAGAAGTGCTTAATGATTACAAGAAGTGTGTTTAGAAAAAGTGGTTGACGATCTAGAGTACTACAACTCTACGAAAGGAGAGCTGAAAACCATCCCGTGGGCCTTCCATTTGACGAGCAGCAGCCTTTATTACCATGGACAACATGGTGTTTAGAAAAATGTATTGTCACAGAAGTCAATAGCAATTCACCAGAACATTTTCATCTTAGACTTACAATATTGATGACAAAACACACTTCAATTACATGAAAATGGATATGAGATTATGTGGATAGGACATGTACATTCGAGGGTTCCCACAAACACAGCCACACAAAAATGTCTCCGAAAAGGACAGATACACATATCAATATTGCAAGGTAAACAAGAGGAACAAATAAAACATGAATATGTACCTTTCGCATATTTACATGTTGGCATGTCGTTTCTTCCATCGCATCGACACATCAGCCTACCAATACCAGGCCGGCTGAAAGACAAGTTTAACTCGTCCGTCTTAGACCGACACAAAAGGGCAAGAGCAGTGCCGAAGGAGTTCATGTTCACCGTGGAAGAAGAGCTCCTCCGACAAAACAGACAGCAGCTCCGAGTGCAGTTGCTCTAGGATCAGAAAGAGCGCGAGGTGGTGGTGCCCCGCTGCAATCGCCTCGCAGCGGTTCTGCCAGAGGCAGAAAGAACCAGCAACAATGAGAAGACAAGCGAAGCGGCCTCGAGAACAACGCCCAAAAGAAAGGAAGGGAATTACTCTTAGGCAGCGAAATCCAGCATGTACGGCTCTCGAAAACACACGAGCAATGACGTAATGTCTCAGAAAATGCTGATTTGCTTCCCGAAGAGAGCAGTTCGGGCATGTTGCTGGCTGGACCATTCTTCACCTTTTGAGGGTGGGAAGCACACCTCATCCCAGGCTCGACGTGAAATCCCGGAGGTGTCTATGCAGAAAAGAAGCCGTTAACGTGCTCCAAGACACCCGACTAGAGCTAGAACGGCGGGCTGGGGGAACCAACGGAAGCAACAAAGCAGCAGTTGTCTGAACTATATGGTTGTTCAACACATCTATGCCAGGACAGCTCGACTTGACATGGCGAGAAAATGCAACAGTTGTTGCATAAAACACAGGAAGTGTTATTGACTGTGTCCCTCTGTTAAGGTGCACATTAGGCATCAACTGCCGAAGGTGAGTACCCAGAAAGTAATATGCAAGCGTTCGTGCGGGAGATTCCTTCCCTTGAACTAGGCGCAAAAGGAAGCGCAGTGCCAGCAGCCAACAGCGTATGGACACTGAAGGGAAAGCAAAGCCTCCCTGAGAATGCTGCTGTCCCAGTGCCGCACGACAGACAAACTCAGTGCCGCCTGACCAAAAAAAGGAACACAAAGCTGACTGCAGTGATCGCACGATAGATACGTAAAGACGGTTGCACGACTTGAAAAAAAGGTACCAAATGCGACCGCAAAATACAGTCTGCGCAAGGTACCTTCGCTCAAGAAACAGAAACTGAAAATACCGTGTGTCTTAAACTTTTAGTCTTACTTCTTCGAGAGCGTTTAACCAAGCAGATTCGCAAATGCCGTAGTGGTTGTATAAAATACCCAAAATACGAAAGGCTGCAGCCGGCTGAATAGGGAAAACGATGCCAAGCCTGGAGTTTGGAGAGCCAATGAAGAAATATCAGGATTTGGAGATGTTCAATGCTGCACCTGAAGTCACCATACTGAAAAAATACACGTAGGCTGCGTGAAAGGCTATCTTCATCTGAAAGGCACAAGGTTATGTCGTCAGCGAAAGCAGTGACTTTCACGACACTGTTACCAGGAAGCGAAAGACCCCGGACACGTGAACCCACGTCAAGAGCACGCAAATATGGCTTAAGGCTGAGGACAAACAGCACAGGAGACAATGGGCATCCCTGATGGACTCCACGTGTAATGGAAAAGGCGCCACTTTCCCAGCAATTTATAACTAGTGTGCTTTTCAGAACAGTGTAGGTCTTTCTGATTATTTCCACAAACAGATGAGGAAAGTCAAAGGTTGTGAGCACATTAAAGATATACGTGTGCTCTAGTTGGTCAAATGCATTTTCCTGGTTTGAAGACACAAGGATACCACGCGCAGACCACGACAAAGTATAGGCTATCACATCACGTGTGGTAAACGACAAGCTGTGTATTTGTAGTCCGGGCACTGATGAAGCCTGGTGATGACCCACCAGGGCGTTCAACAGACCCCTCAAGCTTTGAATGATTTCCGTCGCAAATATATTATAGTAAACGTTGAGAAGTGCGATAGGTCCTCAATCATCAAGATTAACAGAGGAAGCATCGATTAGAAAAAATTTATTGCCACAAACGTCAATAACACTCAACAGAACATTTCCGTCTTAGACATACTCTAACGATGATGACAAGACAGACGTCATTTACATGAACATGGATATGAGATGACGTTGAAAAAACATGTACATTCGATGGTTCACACAAACACAACCACAAAATACTTCAAGGTAAACAAGAGACAAATAAAACATAAATATGTACATTTTGCATATTTACATGTTGGCATGCCATTTCTGCCGCCACATCGACAGATCAGCCTACCAATACCAGGCCGGCCGAAAGACAAGTTTCACTCGTCCGTCATAGACCGACACAAAAGGGCAAGACCAGTGCCGAAGAAATTCCTCTTCACCGAGGAAGAAGAGCTCCTCCGACAAAACAGACAGCAGCTCCGAGTACAATCGTTCTAGGATCGGGTAGAGCGCGCGGCGGCGGCGGCCCGCTGCAACCGCCTCGCAGCGGTTGCGCCAGAGGCAGAAAGCGCCGGCAACAATGAGAAGACAAGCGAAGCGGCCTCGCGAACAACGCCCAGAAGAAACGAAGCGATTTACTCTGAGGCAGTGAAATCCAGCATGTACGGCTCTCCAAAAAACGCGAGCAATGATACAATGCCTCAGAAAATGCTGATTTGTTTCCCGAAGGAAGCAGTTCGGACATGTTGCTGACTGGACTATTCTCCACCTTTCGAGGCGGTCGAGAGTGGGAAGTACACCCCATCCCAGGCGCCACATGAAGTCCCGAAGGTGTCCAGGCAGAAAAGAAGCCGTTAAGGAGCTCCAAGACACCCGTCTAGAGCGAGCACGGCGGGTTGGCGGGACCAACGGAAGCAACAAAGCAGCAGTTGTCTCAACTATGTGGTTGTTCAAAACATCTATGCCAGGACAGCTCGACTTGACATGGCGAAAAAATGCAACAGTTGTTGCATAAAACGCAGGAAGTGTTATTGACTGTGGCCCCCTGTTAAGTTGCACATTAGGCATCAAATGGCGAAGGTGAGTACCCAGAAAGTAATATGCAAGCGTTCGTGCGGGAGATTCCTCCCCTTGCACTAGGCGCAAAAGGAAACGCAGTGCCAGCAGCCGACAGCGTATGGACACTGAAGGGAAAGCAAAGCCTCCTTGAGCACGCTGCTGTCCCAGTGCCGCGCGAGAGACCAACTCAGTGCCGCCTGACCAAAAAAAGGAACACAAAGCAGACTGCAGTGATCGCACGATACGTAAAGATGGTTGCACGACGTGAGAAAGGTACCAAATGCGACCGCAAAATAGAGTCTGCGCAAGGTACCTCCGCTCAAGAAGCGGGAAGTCGAAATCCCGTGCATCCTGAATTTTCAGTCTTACTTCCTGGAGAGCGTTTAACCAAACAGATTCGCAAATGCCGTAGTGGTTGTATGAAATACCTAAAATACGAAGGGACGCGGCCGGCTGAATGGGAACACTGGCGCTAAGCCTGGAGTTTGGAGAGCCAATGAAGAAATACCGGGATTTGGAGATGTTCAACGCTGCACCTGAAATGTCGCCATACTGGGAAAATACATGCAGGCTGCGTGAAAGGCTATCTTCATCTGAAAGGTACAAGGTTATATCATCAGCGAAAGCTGTGACTTTCACGACACCGCTACCAGGAAGCGGAAGACCCCGGACACGTGAATCCGCATCAAGAGCACGCAAGTATGGCTCAAGGCTGAGGACAAATAGCACAGGAGACAATGGACATCCCTGATGGACTCCACGTGTTATGGAAAAGGCAGCACTTTCCCAACCATCCAGAACTAGTGTGCTTTTCAGACAAGTGTACGTATTTTTAATCATTTCCACAAACGAATGAGAAAAGCCGAAGGCTGTGAGCACATTAAAGATATACGCGTGCTCTAGTCGGTCAAACGCTTTTTCCTGGTCCAAAGACACAAGGATACCACGCGCAGATCGCGACAAAGTATAAGCTATGATATCCCGTGTGGTATATGACAAGCTGTGTATTTCTCGTCCAAGCACTGATGAAGTCTGGTGATGACCTATTAGGGTGTTCAACAGACCCCTCAAACGTTGAACGGCTACCGCCGCGAATATCTTATAGTCAACGTTGAGGAGCGTGATAGGTCTCCAATCTTCAGGATTAACAGAGGAAGCATCACCCTTTGGAATAAGCACAATGCGTCCATCTCGAAAACTTGATGGAAAGACACCGTCCTCGTAGCATCGCCGGATTACCGCGGTAAATGTAGCACCAATCTCATCCCAAAATGTCAAGTAAAACTCAACAGGTAAACCGTCTGGCCCTGGGGCCGTTCCACGTTTCATAGATTTCAGTGCCGCCTTTACCTCATCAGCCGACGGAGGGATGTGCAGGCAATCTGCAGCTTCTTGAGGAATACGGGGCAAACTTCTAAGCATTGGCGGTGTTTCATCACAGTTAGTCCGCATGGCCGAACACGACATTGCTTCAAAATGCGCCAAGAAAACAGATCGATCACGCGTAGGAAGCCGCTGCGCAGGTGGTATTTGTGCTGTCATAGAGACAGGTGGCTCTGATTGCCCAAAAAAGGAATGTCTCGCGTAGCGCAGAACCTCGGGATGTGCACATGGGTTGTGTCTACAGCGCCATGCTGCTGCCGCCAGGGACGAAGCAGCAGTCAAGCGCTGAAAGCGTTCACGCAGTTCACGCTGCCACGCTCGCATCAGAGGAGAAGGCGTCTCGGCGCGCAAAGCAATGCGTAACTTCATCGCGGTATCAGCAAGCTCTTCAGAAACGCGTCGACGAAGCGAACGCCCCTCTACTGCGCAGCGCAGGCGCCACTGTGTTTTAAGCGCATCCCAATCTTCAGGACCAGACGCCGTGAGCGACACACGTATTGCGCGTGACAAATCTGATCTTGAGCGCGCGTCCTGCAGGACGCGAACATCAAGACGCCATGGCTTTTCTGAGAAAGAAAATGGAACTTCGAGCTTCAAGACAATAGGCCGATGATCAGATACGTACACAGGAGAAGGTGGGAAGGAAGGAACGCATAAATCAGAGACAAACGCCTCTAACGCTCGTGGGATATAAGCCCGGTCACCTTTTGGTATAAGAACAATGCATCGATCTCGAAAACTGGATGCAAAGACACCGTCCTCGTAACATGGCCGGATAACCACGGTAAAGGTAGCACGAATATCATTCCAAAATGTCAAATAAAACTGAACAGGAAAACCGTCTGGGCCATGAGGCCGTTTCACGTCTCATTGGTTTTAGTGCCGCCTTTACCTCTTCAGCCTATTCGCAAGTTTCATCGCCTGTAGGGGGCGCACAGGGTTGATAAATATGGCGCCCACAGAGAGTATCGGTGAAGGTCAGAGTCGCTTAGCACATATGCGGCCTGGACTGTTTTTTTTTGCTTGCTTTGCGATGGCTTTACTCTTTTTGCAGTCGCATATTATGCACGACTTAGACGCTTCAGAAACTCGGATACGATGCCTCGAAGAAGTCCTGAATTCCAAAGACATCAATTGTTGTGGCGTGAAGGTCTGTAGCCGATATTTTTGACGCATTTTTGAAAAGCGAAGCAATGAACGCGATAGCAACAAATCGGAAGGTCAGTGCCGATTGGCAAGCAGATCAAAACGAGCCCCGCGTTTCTCACGCAAAATGAGGCACGAAATGTACTCACAGGTACAGATGAACGCTAATAAGCGTCTCAGTTGTTATTTCGCTGTGTCTAAAAAATGCACCCTTTTCGCGAACGAAGACTGTGCAACGACTGCAGTGACCTTTGTGCATCCAGTAACTACGACAGAAACGCACTAGTGAAAACCAACGCCAGCCAAGACGAACATGCACATGATAAGAACTCCGCTGCCCCACCACTACCCCAATACTCTTTGAAAAAAATGGCAGCATATCCACGGAGTGAATGACGGATAGTGGGGCGAAGCATTCGTCCGTCCATGCGTCCGTCTGTGTGGCCGTCCATGCGTCTGTCCGTGCGCCCGTCCCTGCGTTCGTTCATGCATCCGCCCCTGCGTCCGTTCATGCGTCCATCCATGCCTCTGTCTGTGTGTCCGTTCGTCCATCTATTCAACACTCCAAGTCCCACCATCTCGCATCTTTTTATGATATATTCCTTATATAGAAGCACCGCCATTCAGTGTACATTCCAAGGACTAAACGAGAGGTGGCACACGCACACTTTCTTACGGCTTGCGCTTCGGGTCTTCTTCCCACCTTCAACCACCTTGAGTTCATGGTATATACTAGTTCACTGTATTCATGGCACTGCGGCCCAATGCTCGCTAAACCTTTCTGAAACCAAGGAGGTTACGCCCAGCGAGTATAACGTAGCAACCTTTTCCTGTCAGATAGTGCTCAATGTACATGCCAGTGGCTGCTAATGTGAAATGACAGGAGGATTCAGCTTTTAATTTCTTACGGCTTGCGCTTCGTATCTGCTTCCCCCCTTTAACCACCTCGAATTCATTCATGGTATATACTAGTTCATTGTATTCATGGCCCTGCGGCTCAACGCTCGCTAAACCTTTCTAAAACTAAGGAGGTTACACCCAGCGTGTATAATGTAGCAACCCTTTCTTGTCCGATAGTGCTCAATGTACATGCCAATGGCTGCTAATGGTGATCGCAGCCTGCGCGTTAACTAAAAGCCGAATGCTCCTGTCTCTCATTCCCCATTAGCAGCCATTGACATGTACATTGAGCACTATTTTTTATTGTTCAACAACGCACAGAAGAAGTCTCTCACCAGCACCACCTTGGAGGTCAAAATGTTATACTTGTTACATACTACGTGGACGAACGGGTGCTGCTATAAGGAGTTTCGCCCCTAAAAGAGGAAATGGACATGGGCCGGGCATGTAGCGCGTAGACAGGATAACTGCTGGTCATTAAGGGTAACTAACTGGATTCCCAGAGAAGGCATGTGGGCTAGGGGGAGACAGAAGGTTAGGTGGGCAGATGAGATTAAGAAGTTTGCGTGTATAAATTGGCAGCAGCAAGCACAGGACCGAGTTAACTGGCGGAACATGGGAGATGCCTTTGTCCTGCAGTGGACGTAGTCAGGCTGATGATGATGATGATAATGATGATGATGATGATGATGATGATGATGATGATGATGATGAATGTACGTGGACATGAAGGCTCCGTATACATGCGTTGTGTCTACAGCACCATACGGCTGCCACCAGAAACGAAGCAGCAGTCAAGCGCTGAAAGCGTTCACGCAGTTCACGCTTCCAAGCTCGCATCAGAGGAGAAGGCGTTTCGGCGCGAAAGCAACGCGTTACTTCGCTGCAGTGTCAGCAAGCTCTTCAGAAACGCGTCGATGAAGCGAACGTTCCTCTACTGAGCAACACAGGCGCCACTGAGTTTGAAGCGCATCCCAATCATCAGGGCCGGATGCCGAGAGTGACACACGTATTGCACGTGACAAATCTGATCTTGAGCGCGCGTCTTGCAGGACGCGAACATCAATACACCATGGCTTTTCTGAAAATGAAAATGAAACTTCGAGCGTCAAGACAATAGGCCGATGATCAAATATGTACACAGGATAAAGTGGGAAAAACAGAACGCATAAATCGGAGACAAATGCCTCTGACGCACGTGGGGGAGGAGAAGGAGGAAACAACTTTAATGACACCGAAAATCCATGGGTCACATGAGAGTGGGGGATGGGGTCAAAGAAGAAGAAGACGATGAGCCCTCAGGCCGCTCTAGGTGGCCGAAAGTCCGTGCGCTTCGGCAACCTCTATGGCCGTCGAACATAAGCCCGATCGAGCCTGCTGGAGATCGTCCGCGTCGCTATGTCCAAACAAAGGCATTTCCGCGCACTATATTGTGCGCGTCCCACGAGGCGTCACAGCTCGCGTGAATTCCAAGCAGACCGGCCCCAGCCAGGACCTTGTACATCGGTTGACGTATTTAGAACGCAGTTGAAGTCGCCAATTAGAATCACATTACGACCGTCAAGAAAAAACACATCCAGATATCTAAAAAAGACATTAAACTGTCCAGCTTGTGATGGCCCATACACACACAGTATCCTTAATCTGAAAGAAAAATCGCTGCAGTCTAAAGCCCATACCCTACCCACACCATTGTAAAAAAGCTTGATGATCCCGTAATGAAGCCCAATTAAAGATATTATTACCTACTCTCGTAAAACGAGATGTAGCTAAAAAGAAAAAAAAAACAATATAGTTTGAACTTTCGTTTAAAAGCAAGCACGTCTGATAGCGAGAAGAAATTTGTTTCCTGCAGGCACAAAACATCACGCTTCGCAGCACGGGCAACACTAATAACTTTGGCCTGCTTTGCCGGATTGCGACAACATTGAACTTTCCATGAAATAATATGCATAGTAGGAGCCATAATTAAAGATAAAGACTAACCTGGGCGCGTCGTTCTAGACGGTGTCCTGGAAAGTGTCTAGGAGACACTTCCTCAACCAAATCACGACGCACTGCTCAACCCTCCGGAAGGGGTTCGAGGAGTTTTGGACCGTTGGGATTTCCCACAGCCATCAATGCATTCATCAGAGCAAGAGCTGAAAGTGTGCCCTCACTTGCTTTCACGTGGAGCTCTCGTTTCAACGTCGAGTTCGCCTACGCTAGACAGTCCGATGCTACCATCCAGTCCCAGGCTGAAGTCGTCTTCCGAAGACGTGTCCTGTGGAGGTAGGGACCGAGCCGCCAGAAAGCTTCGATCCCCGTCCTTGATGCTGGCAGCACTGTCCACGTCTCAGCAGGCTGGTGTAGGCACCCTTTGTGTGGGCGATTTTTACGTGTACGACGCGATCTCGAAGTGTCGGAGTGGCAGCAACAGAAGAGACTGTGGTATTTTCGGCACTGTTTTCCGGTATAACAGGGGTCGTAGGGTCAACTACAAATATTGCAGCTTGATAAATGGGGTCATTTGTGCACTGAACATCAAGTGGTGTCAGAGAAGAGACGCTGACGCCGTTTGCAGAGCACCGCGCTGCGTATTTCGAAGCGTGCAGGCCCTGCACCAGCCGGAAAGGCCGACGCGCATAGCGTAGCACCGACAATCGAGCTTTCATTATGTGCTCCGTCCAAAAGAACTTGAAGGGGTGAGTGAGGCCAGCACAGCGTCCATGACTTCCTCCACGTCCCTCGAGTCAGTTGTTAGTTCCGCTGCCGGTGTCAGTGGTGGAAAGGCACCAGCGGTAGCGTTTGAGTAAGAGCGGTGGACAGGGCAAACCACAGTTGGGTGGCCTTCCCCGCCATGTCGACACGGGTGGTCACATCCTTCACCAACGTGACCATGCACACTGAAGCGACCACAATACGGTGTTGTGCACTGGGCTCGTAGATGGTCCCCTGAGCCGCATCTTCGACATACACGCTGGAGACTATGGTAGTCGAACGTAGCATGGTGACAGGAGATGCGCAGGTAGTTCGGCTCAAGATTAGCGGCGTTCATCTCCATTCGAACATACCGCATTCCAGTGAGTACGCCGCGTCGCCCGCTCATCAAACCACTGGTGACAGTGAGCACCTTGCCATATGGGTATAACGCTTGGACGAGAACTTCGTTTGAGACGAACGATGGCAGAAACAGGCAGGCGACGTTGGTCACTTGTGGGTCAACGGGGACGACTTGAACACGGTCACCGCCAATCACCGGACAGCCACCATTGACGATTAGAGACCTGGAGGCCATGATCTTCACGGTGACATGTAAGTTGTAAGATCCCTGATGCTGTACGTAGTACGCCTCTGAGAGGCTGACTATTGAGGCGATCACATTATTGACGGTCTCGGCACTAGTCCCCGTTTTTAGAAAAAAAAAGTTGGCAGAACCCATATACAGTGAGAATCAATGATATGCAAAGCACGAATGAGGAAGGTGGATATGCCACTTTCAAATCACCCCAACGTTACGAGGTGGAGGTAAATTACGCCATACACCACTTCCATGTCATGATTATTAGGTTTGGATGTGTTGTTTACTTTCATCATCTATTCATGTAACCTGAGGCCAAATTTAATATATGTGGAGCTAGCGATACGGCCGCGAGCACGCTATGAGCGTGGTATGTTGTCATGTTCTTACATGACACGCGTCTCATGATTATCATGTTTGCACCAACTATATACCTTGGTCATCCAATGACGCCACGTAACACCAAGATTGGTATATGTGGAGCTAGCGAAACGACCTCGAATGCATCATGAAGGCCCCAAAATTCTCCAAAGTAAGGTTGACGCACGCGTACACTGGGCACAGCGACGCTGTGTTAGCGAAACGCGAGCACTCTTTAAGAGCAAACCTCATAAGCGCGAAAATGCACGCGACAGCGACGAGCAATGCTATAGGCGACGAAACAGGACGTTCGCGCGACGTGTCGCGTGCTCGTTCTCGCGCGATCGCTCGGTTCTCCAGATTTGGAAACCGTCGCTCATCGCCCGGAAGTGCTGGGCTCAAGCAGCCAATAGCGAAAAACCGGAAAAGACAAAAGCTACATAGGTGCACGTGACCCGGCCCGAGTCACGTGTGCGCAACAAAAAATAACGCAATGTTTACGCATGTGCACATAAAAAAAGTGCTGCAAGGCACTCATAAACACTTTCCGTTCCATTACACAACAATATATCTTATTTTTAAATTGCATACCGCTCGCTACGCGGTTTTATTGGTGCGAGTAGACGGCCTCATGCCAGCAACAGTGGAATTAGCTCGCCGAAGCCGCCGCGTGAATGAGGTTTGCCTGCGCTAGGGACTGATCGCGCGTAGACGATCCACGTCGCGTCGCTCGTCGCTGTCACGTACATTTTCGCGCTTATGAGGTTTGGCCCTTAGTCTGACGCCAAGCGCAACCAGCGCGACCAGCGTCTGACGGCGCAGCCTGGCGGCAACTCTCGCTACAGCGAGGGTTGCCACCAGGCTGCGCCGTTACCCAGATAGCACCGCGTCTCCTTCTTTTCGTGACGGAGGGACGTCGGACCAACACCACCTAGACTATGTCAATAGACTAGGTGGTGTTGGTCGGACGCGCCTTTCTTTACACACACGAACATTTTCAAGAACAGTTTTTTTCCTAGAGTTATTGAAATGTGGAATGACTTACCCGGTATTATTCGTGAATTATCGTTGTCGGAATTCGTAGATGCACTGTTATAATAAATCTTTTTTTTTATGTCAACCTTGTAACAGTGTATTTTGTTGATGTAAATGTGCCCCACTCCTGCAATAGCCCTGTATTGGGCTGCAGTGTTTGAAAATAAATAAATAAATAAATGTGACATTATGCATTTGGCGTCAATGCGTCTGCCTCGTTTCGAGATGGAGGGACGCCAGACGCGCTGAAACGCCCATGCGTCAAAGCAACGCAGCGCGCGCGCCTGCGAGATATGGCAGGACCGGCGCCTGGCGTGGCAACGCCGGCGTGCGCGACGAAACGAACGTCGGTTCACGTCGAAGTGTACTGGCGCCTTGACTGTGGCATGTAGTAGTGTTCTCACATGACACGCATCTCATGATTATCATATTTGCACCAGTCACTTGCCTTCGTCATCCATTTACATCATGTAATACGAAATTCGGCATATGTGAAGCTAGCGAAACAGCCGCGAGCACATCATGAGTGTCGCATGTAGTGATGTTGTTACATGACACGCATGTCGTGATTATCATGTTTGGATGTGTCATTTAACTGTGTCGTCTGTTCGCGTCACGTAACACCGAATTCGGTAAATGTGAAGCTAGCGAAATGGCCGCGAGCGCATCATGAGTGAAGCATGTAGTCATGTTGTTACATGACAGGCACCTCATGTTTATCTTGTTTGCACCAGTAAAATACCTTCGTCATGCATTCACGTATCGTAATACTAAATTTGGTATATGTGACGCTAGCGAAATGGCCGAAAGCACATCATGAGCGTGGCATGTAGTCATGTGGTTACGTGACAAGCATGTCATGGTTTTCATGTTAGAGTCATTCACTTGTGTTCACCATGCAATCATGTCCTACCATACTAGTTTTGCAACATGTCATGTGAATGAAACTACCGCAAGAGCAAAAACAGGACATGTAAATCATGACATTCATGACATATATCATGATTTCCATGTTATGACTAGATAAATATGCTCGTAATATAGTCATGTTGTGCCATATCAAGTTTGGTACAATACCATTATCCAAACAGCCAGGAGAGCTAAAAGTCGTAGGTGGTTAGATATATAGATAGATACGCTCAATGTCGCCGAAGTTCGCTAAGAAATGCCTCGCATTAAAAAAATATTTACGGTATGTACAGAACACAAAGGCTTCATTCATAACAATCCAGTGATAGAGCACATACACTTCGGCACATCTATGTATCATGACAAGCACCACTGAGTTACAGTGAAGACATCATTGCTCTAATATACATGACGATGTTGGCATACATGTACACAAGACCTCAATGCGATATCATGATGCAATGATATAACGATACAAATAAACCCCCGTGTTTAGACAAACATGTTTAACGATTTCGAGTACTTCGTACTCAACTATGGGAGAGCACTGAGCCGTCCTCATTACGCAAAAATCCCCGTAGGGGGGGGGGGGGTTAGAAAAGTGGGTAACGACTTGGAGTACCAGGTACTCTACTATGGGAGAGCTTAAAGCCGTCCCCAAAAATTCACCATAGGGCATCCGCGAAGGAAAATGTGTAGAAGAGCTTCTCGGATTGTGCCGAGTTGCGAAAACATATCCGGCTCCATTTCACCGTGTGAAAGGGGATGGGTGGCGAAGCTGTCCAAAATTAGGGAGATGTTGAAAATTCGCCTTCGAGATGAGCTCTCGATGGCGTAATGGGGCCCCGTTCTCATAGCCTTCTCATCTGTTAGCCACGCTTCGGTTTTTAGCGCACGCGTCAATCATGCCGAAAGAAATATTGGCAGATCCCACGTACAGTGGGAATCGATGATGTGCGAAGAACGAATTTGGATGGTCGACGTGTCGCTTGAAAATCAGCACAATGCAACGAGGTGGAGATAAATGATGCCGTACATGACTTACGTTTTATTGTTATTATGTTTAGATGTGTCGTTTACCTTCATCATCTATTCACGTCACGTGATACTGAATTTAGTATATGTGGAACTAGCGAAACGGCCGCGAGCATGCTATGAGCGTGGCAGGTTGTCATTTTTCCAAATGACACGCTTGTCAGCATCGTAATGTTTGCACCCGTCATATACTTTCATCATCCATTGACGTCACGTAACACCAAATTTGGTATATGTGGAGTTAGCAAAACGGCCGCGAGCGCATCATGAAGGGCCGAATATACTCCAAAGTAGCGTTGACACGTGCGCACGTTAGGCACTGTGATGCTTCGTTAGCGAAACGCGAGCACTCTATAGTCTGACGCCAGGCGCAACCGGTGCGACCAGCGTCCGTCGGCGCTGGTCGCACCGGTTGAATGCCATGAATGTCATGAATTGTAATTCATGACATTCATGACATACATATCATGACTTTCATGTTATGACTAGTCAAATTTGTTCTTCATACAGTCATGTTATGCCATACCGAGTTTGGTATCGATACTATTATCGAAACGACAGGAGAGCTAAAAGTCGTAGGCGACTACATGGATAGACAGATAGATAGATAAATACGCTCAAAGTCGCCGAAGTTCCCTAAGAAATGTTTCGAATTTGAAACGAAGTATGTACGCGTAACATTGCCCGTTTTAAACTATCCTAGAATGCCAATGCACAACCAGGCCACGGTTGTCTGCAGGATATGGTACTGATGACATGCAGGGCACGGGTTTGAATCCCAGCCGTGGCAGCCACATTGGCAATGCAGGCGAAATGCTTGAGGCCTGTGTACCTAAATTCATTAGGTGCACGTTAAAGAACACAGGTTTGTCGAAATTTCTATAGCTCTCCACTACGGCGTCTCTCAAAACGGTATCGGGGCTTCGAAACGTTCAACCTTTGGAATTGTGATTCATTCCAATGCAATATATCAGTGTTAAATACACGCTACGCCACCATTTTGAATTTTTAAATCAGCGAAGGGCCTGCTACGCGTCAATAAGGGCTGACGTGTTTTGACGGCTGGTGTGATGGATTGTATGCGGCTGCTACGCAATTTTAATGCGTAAAGGAGGAGACCCTTCCCATACGTGAAGCATTTTAATTTTTGTGTACTCCAGACACTTTTGGCATCTATTTATCTGTCTATCTACCTAGTCGCCTACCTCTGGGTGCTTTCATGATCAACCCCTGAAATTGGGGTGAACTAAAGTTAGTATGGGAGGGTAGGATGGTTTGACGAATATGACACGCTGCTCGAGACATGAAGAATGTGACAATGCCGTCACGTAGGTCGACAAACCCTTTCCGCCAGACACGTGTGGCAAATACCCGTATACTGCGGGTGAGTATGTGCCACAGCAATGCGGCCATGCGTCACAGGTGGTTGACAGTTTGTCTACGCCGTAAAGGCGTGAACATAGATGAATAATTTTAACGCGTTAGCTTTAAAAAGCTTAAATCGGCAGCGTTCACCCGATGATTGGAAATAATAAATATCAGGGCCCCAGCAGGCCGGAATCGAACCCAAGAAATATGCGGGAAAATCAAGTATTCTACCACAGAGTCACGTCAGGTCTCGATACTGCTTTGCAAAAATGCACTATTAAGTCTTAATGGTGTTGAAATTGTACCGCAATGCTCACTAACCATTTTTATAAACATTGCACAAGTATTCCTATGATACAGTCGTCTCGTCGGGGGTAACGTCAACTGCAGTTAAGCATCCACGGAAGTTGATTTATGTAGCAGTGTCCAGAGCTACCATCCTTGCGAGCACAAGCGTTTCATATCAGCTCACCCCTTCTACAGTATTGATCATACCCATGTTGCTTTTGGCATGGTTACCAAGCAGTTAACAACTGGTTAGATAAAAAATATGTTGCTGTTTAACGTATGTCTGTAGGTAGAACGTTTGTACATATATATAATGTCATTTCATAACGTGTCCCTCAACAACAAAATATTACAGCACAGTCTTCTTCCCTAGACATGCTTCGCATAACGTCTTCCCATAGTACCTAGGATCTGCCCAATCTTTTTATGTGCAGAGCCTGCCTCGGGGCGGCGGTGACCATGGCCGTTATATTTCTGGGCCTCGTCGCAGCATTGGTGGGAATCGTGATCAGTGCCCCACCACAAGACGTCGCAGTCGTCTGCCGACCGCTGGACAAGCCGCTGCCAGAGGGCACCGTCATGGTTCGTTAAAAGTCGCATGCTATCTTCCACTCACTGAAGACTACTCGGGGACAAGATCCGTCATTTTGGTTTTTGCAGCGAAATTTGTTATGAGATCAAGAAATCAAAATTCGGGTCACGCGTGGCCACTGCCACCGCCACTGCCACCGCCGCCGGTGTACGTAACCACATTGCACGAAATTAGAAAACAAAAAAAACCTAGTACTAATAACACAATGGGGCTCGAACTGAGGTCCGATGGGTGCCAGCCCAGTATTGCACCACGGAGCTACGCCAGTATATGGGACTTGTTGACAAACTTGTCTTAAGCAGGCTTGATGCCGGTAAAGCAATCGCGTTAATACGACTTATAAGGCGTTTTGAAACAAAGAAAAAACAAACAGTCGTCATACAATGCTAATAGCGTAACGAGTGGGTCGTCCAATGCTCCAACATATTATGAAAGTTTGTTCTTGTTCATCAACAAACTGTGGCGCATACCCACTTTAGGCATGATTCCTCATCGTCATCAGCCATTGCATGAACTAACACAAAATTCCTTGCAAGTGTTTAGCGGATACCGCGCTTCTCAGAAGCACGACGAAAAATAGCATAGCGAATGCCGGCCTATCACCTATATATTTTTTATTATTAGTGCCGTAGTGGGTATCAAGCAAGTGTGCTTGCAGCACCTACCCAATGAGTCTTCAGGAAAGGCGCTGAAAGGCCACTCTTCCAGCTTTCGCTGTGACTGCGCTGCGCCTTCCGCGCAGGCCTGGTGTTTTCTTCTCAGTGAATTGTATTGACGCAGCCCCCTCTCCCACGAAAGTTCCTTGCCTCCAACGAGGCTTTGAGCAGCTTTCTGTAGTGAAGACACTACCAGCTTTCTGAATCGCACTCACTTTCGGAGGGCCTCTGGAATTAGCCCTCCGTTGGCCGAGTGATGATGTAAAGTTACGACGTCATCACATTGTGAGTTTAGGTACGGAGCACTTTAAAGAACCAGGCTGTTGCATGCTGTCGCGCGCTGTAGTGTGCTGTAGCGTTTCGTAGCATGCTGTAGTGGGCTGTAACCGGGCTTGGAGTAACGCTCCATGCGTAGCATAATGAGCGTGTGCTCGCGCCAAGGAGAAGCCTTCTTTTTCTTGCTCTTCGAACGCATTGAAGACGATCCCTTATCTTCATCAGCAAAAGGACTGGAACCAACGAGGAAGACTGCCGAGCTTGGAACTTTCTTTCAGCTTGGTACCCCTAATAAAATACCACCTTTACTACTTGAAACAGTCATGCTGACGCCACCAACGTTCTCTTCTTGCGTTTGATGAGGTATTTAAGATTTTGACCTAAACCATACGCCTTCCCTTACGGCACATTTCAGCGTGTTTCTGTCGTGTTCCGAGTCTACAACAGGTCCACCGCGCCGGTGCAGAGGTTTCGACACCCGGATGCTGTCCCGAAAGTCGCAGGTTCCGCCCTGGCTGTGGTGGTCGAATTTAAATGAAGGCGAAGTGCTAGAGGCTCGTGTATACTGAGCGATGTCAGTGCGCGTTAAAGAACACCAGATGGCCGACATTTCCGTAGCCTTTCGCTACAACGTTAACCAGGTCCCACCTAAAGTACCACATGCGGCCAGGAAACCAGGATTTCCTTCCTCTGATGTCCTGGATATAGCCTGCATTTAACCAGGACTTGAATAAGAGTGTAAGGCGTACCTCCTAATTCAATTTTTGTTTTGGGACGTTAAACTCTACATATAATAATAATAATAATAATAATATTAATAATAATATTATTAATAATAATAATAATAATAATAATAATAATAATAATAATAATAATAATAATAATAATAATAATAATAATAATAATAATAATAATAATAATAATAATAATAATAATTATTATTATTATTATTATTATTATTATTATTTAAAATTTGACAATGTGAAGGCCACGTTCCATCGAGAGCCCCCCCCCCCAAAAAAAACAAAAATAATATAAAATAAAAACATTGGTAGCTCTGGACGGGCAGCTACTCGCCGAATCATTTCTTGCCAAAAGAAAGAAAGAAAAAAAAGGGGAGGGGGGCTTGCAGAACGCTCGGGCTTCGCTTTCAAGAGTTGAACGCGACCGGGCAATCGTATTTGCTAGACTGGATTTGGTTCTCGGTGAACACCTCAACCATGCCGAAATAAACGAACGTCTCTGCGTGTAACATTGTCGGTTTTAAAGTATCCTACAATGCCTACTGCATGTTCCTGAAATAATTGGCGCAAACCACCTGGTCGATCAGCCACGAATCAAATATTATCTCTGTTTACAAGTCATATATGTTGCTGAAAAAATACGTTTAAGAACGAATGGTTTAATCACTACTCATTATTGATATAAACACACGAAATTGGAGTACAGTTGCGAAGGGCCCACTAAACTTTCGTAGCGAAGCATGTGAACCTACGAAGCTATACCTAATTTATTGATGCTTTTGCTGCCAATGATGATCAAATATGTCCGAACGCTTTGTAATAGATGTACCTTCAAAAATGTCGCTCGTTGCGCCAATTGCACAGTGTGATGCCGGAGGCAATTTTACACTTCTGCCATACATTATTACATGGGTTAAGGAGCCTCCTCCTATTAGTCCCGAGAAGGAACAGTGGCGGCGCGGCATTCGGGGTGAAGTGGCATCACGTTAAGGACTCACTTGCTCTCCGGTCGAGTATCACCTTTATCTGCGCCCACCATGTGCCCACTCTTACGCGCTGTGGTGTCGACAACCGCTCATTGTTACGATGCAAATCTACCATGGTAGTAGGCGGCTGTTTACACTGGTAGCGAAAGTTGACTCAGCGGCACACATTTACGATAGTCTAATGGACAAACTCTCGTATGAACGGGAGATCCACTGTTAAAATAGTGGTGCATTACAGCAAGGAATTCGTTGTTTTCATTGCTTACGCCAGAAAATCGGTGCTAAAAGGCTTTACGCAGATGGTTCTGACTTCGTTACAACTTGGCGTACACTCAGGGTGTAGACCATTTGTCTCGATAAATCAGAAATTGGATTACAATGTTTTCACATTCTTGAAGTACATGGCGGTTTTTAGGCAGATTACTCAGGTAATTTGGCAAGAATAATTTGACCTGATTAAGCTTCGATTTCTGTTTAAAGAGACGTTAGATGAATCTTCAAAATTTCATAGTATGTCCAGAATCTATAACGAAACGAGCCGGTCACACACTACACGTTCAGAGAAATGCGAAGATGTTCATCATCACCAGCCTGACTACGCCCACTGCAAGACAAAGGCCTCTCCCATCGTCCGCCAGTCAACTCGGTCCTGTGCTTGCTGCTGCCACTTTATACCCGCAGACTTCCTAATCTCATCTGCCCATTTACCTTTCTGTCTCCCCCTCACCCACTTGCCTTCTCTTGTAATCCAGTGAGTGATGCTTAACGAGCAGCGGTTATCTTGCCTCCGCTCTAGGTGCCCGGCCAATGACCATTTTTTCTTCTTGATTTCGACTATGGCATCCCTGGCACTCGAGATTAAATGTTAATGTACTTGAAATACCGTAAATATTTCTTGTAAACAGTGAGTCAGCTGGAATGATGTGGCCATATATTCCGATATGCATGAACTTCTGGGCCTATCAAATGCTCCGTCACAAGGGATAATGTTTAATTCAAGTGAGAGCACTATTGATTGCTAATATGAACGTTGTAAGTCGATATGAGCGTTATAAACGGCTTCGAAGGCGCTCTCGGTCACGTTGCCCAAGTTATAATTAAATGGTCTTTGCCTCAGGGAGTAATTGTCTCGTCTCGCACGTCATATTCACAGACAACTTGCTGAAGCTCAGGTGTAATCAAATGCAAAGAAAACTTACGAGTGGACTATCTATATCGGTACTTACCGGTGTAACAGCGCCATCGCTGCGATGCCGCATGAACTTTCCGAAATTCACCCGAACTTCTTCTTAGTGAGATGAAGCTCCAAAATTGTTGCGAGAAAAGCGTGAAACAACATGAGGAGTGAGCGAGTACAGGAGGAAAACAAATACAACAGTTGCGATGGTATTCTGGCCAAGCGCTTTGCAAATGCCTTGCGAGCCTCGATACTGAATGTGAGAGGGCCATAGGGGGCCCACTTGCTCCATCAGTGTATGGTGAGTTTTTGCAACTGTGCGTAGGGCTTGGTACACAAGCAAAAAATGATAAAAAAATAAAAAAATAACTGTCCGCGGCCAGCTACGCTCATGTGTCCGATAGAAATAAAACTTGTGGAAGTGAAAACATCATATCTTTGAACCACTCGTGAAGAAAACAATTTATTATATGTGAACACACTGCGGTATGTGTAAATACCACGACTTTATTACGGCACACGCTGTATAGTAATTTTGTATTCAAAACAAACATGTTCTTGCTCTTCACTCACGTCGGAGTGTTGCTGCCACGGTCCAGACTTAAATCCATCATCGTGTTTAGTAGCGTGACAACACAAGCCTGATCAAAGTTCGTATGGTGGCGTGCGGTAATCGTTGATAATCGTACTGAACAAGTTTTTTTGTTGTTTTAGTAGGAGCATTACTTGTTCCACCTTTTTCAATGCGATTGCAAAGAGCAGAACAGTGTACGATGCAAGCGTACGTTATGTAGCCGCACAATGCTGGCGTCGAAGCATCCTTGCCGTGACGTCATCCAGACATCCCGCCAGGCGTTGCTACTCCACCTTCTCGAGAATAATAATACATGGCATTCTTATAGAGTGTGTGCGTGCGTGCGTGCGTGTGTGTGTGTGTGTGTGTGTGCGTGTGCGTGTGCGTGTGTGTGTGTGTGTGTGTGTGTTTGTGTGTGTGTGTGTGCGTGTTGTCAACACAATTTCAAGCCACGGCGTAGATCCGCTACCACAAGACGAACAGAGAAGGGACAGGGCCAGGCACCTACTGACAAGGAGCTTTAATTCTCCGCGGCGAAATATATATTCTTGAAAAAAGACCAAAACAATATGGTGACAACTCGCTTGCTAGCATGCGCCAAAATTGCATTCAGTAGTCTAGAGAATCATGCTCATCCTTGAGCTCTCTTGAGTAAGCCCGAATTAACACACTTTATTTGTGGTAGAACGTCTCCTTGCCACGCAGAATGGCCATGATTTGATCCACACTCGAAGCGGAGTTTTTCGTTAGTCATTTGCATATTTATGAAGTTGTCGCTGACGGAGAACGCTGATCTTTCGCTCGAAACTAGCGAGGCTGACATCGACGCCGATACCTGCAACGATATATTTGCTAAACGAGTTCTGGAACGCTATTGCGTTAGTACGTAAAACCACTAAAGAAAGTACTTCAACGGGATTTCTATTTCAAACAAACAAGCTGTGCGGACACCGAAGAACCACAGCTTTACCGTCAGACCGACAACGGTAGCTGCCAAAAGCACGCGAGCAGAACTCCGTCATTTCTAAAAGTTGATTCATGCGCGAACACACGACACAAGAGCGCTGTGCGTGTTTGATGCCTGGGTGTGTGCGTGTGTGAGTAATTGTGTTGTGTGTTCGCGCTCGAATTAACTTTTAGAAATGTTGTACCTACAAGTCCAACAAGAAGTTCTTTTACAGAGCTCCGTCAAATTAGGGTCGCACTACGAAGGCGTTGACAGCACCTCAGAGCACACAATTTAATTGAAAGTTTGCGGCTTCGGCTTCCATTCTTTCGTGAATTTATTTACGCTGCACTGATGTTTAATTTCTGCATGTCACCCACTCGCATTGATCGAGTATGGATGAAGCACCAAGGCAAAGTTGGCGTTAACCACAAGGTGCACATTTCTTATCGTTTCTAAGAAGCGCAAGAACGGTGCATGTCTGGGAAGTGTTCACGCAAGCGCTAGGTACGTCACACAGAACGACGTGCTTGCTGCGCCAGAGTCCTAGAATGCTTGGACTAGTGAAGGACTTTGACTGGGCTGTGCTTAGCGCTCTTACAGCAATGCCTACTAGATCGTGACATACAAATGTTTGTGTCATTGTAGCTGCGTTACTAAAACTTTAAGAGTGACACTCCAGCAAGCCAACCTACCTAATTTCATTCTTATTAACCTCCATCATGACGTCACTGTTTTGGGTGCAGGTGGCGAGCAAGAAAGGCCGTCTCCTCGGCCGCATCGTGAGCGCAGACGGCGTGTTGCTGAACCGTTTCCTCGGCGTTCCGTTCGCTCAGAGCACGTCGGGCGTTCGGCGCTTCTTGGTGCCGCTTCCCGTGGGCGCTCATCAAGACCCCTGCAAGGTGCGGGAGTGTCTTGAGCCACGGCCGCCGTGCTCCCAGTGGCACAATGGCAGTGTGCTCGGCTCCGAGGACTGTCTGCACGTGAACGTGTGGATGCCCGCATCCGCAAGTAACGACAGTGGTCGACGCAGAGCCGTGGTGGTGGCTGTTTCGGGAAGCTGGTTCGAGACAGGCTCCAACGACCATCCCGACTGGCCAATGCTGGCAGCGAAGGGTGGGTGCGAGTGTCATTCGCAGCACGCGTGTCACAAGGTTGCAACGTACAAACATAAGTTGTAATGCCAACAGGAAGCGACTTTTCTTTGTTCTAGTCTAACCCCCACTTGAGGTCGAAACTCCCATTTCGGCCTCAAAAGACAAACAGTGGTAGTAGTGTTGGGTTTGATGTCGTGATACTGTCCCACTGGTATGAGTTTGCCGACTTCTGGTCTACGTTACGTATATGACGGCAGTCTATATCCCATACCTAATACGATGTAGCTTACCAATGAGGGGACAGAGCAGTTCAAAGTGATACTGAACAAAATTTCGGCCGCCTTGATTTTCAGCCAAATTGAAAAATTGGGCCCTGAAATCGATAAAGACTAGCTTCATTCCAGGTAAAAACTACGGGAAAATAATAAAATAAACTTGTTTTTTCCAAATTGCCACGTCTAGCGGCCGCGCCGTGAACAATAGAAAGTGACATTTGGTTACGTCACACACACAGCCGAAACGGGCAAGTCAACAATGCCAGCCGTCGTCCGCGTCTCTCGACCCGCTCCACTCGCACTGAGGTTCCCAAAGCCCGTTCCCAAAGCCCGAAACAGCAACAGCAGTGAACGATGCTTTCGGCTGGGGCAAAGAACCAGCGCATTTGTGGAAATATTGGCATGAAAGGAGAGGTTGTTGGGAATCCCACCGCTGATCACCAGTTGTTGTGATCCCGGGGTGCTGTGGTAGCGTGGTGTAGCTTCGGGTTGAGGAAACGAACGCTTACGAGATGGGGATACGAAAAACAAACAGGTTTATGGCACTATTTACAAATATTTACAGCATGAAGTTAAGAGTTCGCAAACCACGAACGTGGTGGTTGAACCGCTACACAGTTCAGAGCCATCACAAACTACGAACGTGGTGGTTGAACCTTTACTTGGTCCAGAGCCACGTCCCGCACTCGGCGGCGTCCTTATAAGCCCTGTCGGGCTCCTCCTTCTTGCGGGGAACACCAATCACACACACACAACAGGTGAAAGGTACGAGCAGGCACGGCGCACGTGAACATCCAATTTCGAGTCAAGATCACTGCACTTAAAGGTGGCGCCAGAGAGGCTCTTGCTCGTCGTGTATGTCGCTGGTCGAGGGGTCCCAAGCTTCGGACAGCAGACATCAAACGGTCCGCCAAACGGTCCGCTCAATTAGCCGGGCACTTTGTGGCGGCGGTCGCCGTTTCTTCAAAGGAACGCTCTTTGTTGTCCCCTCCGGAATGGCTTACAGCTTCTTGGCGACAGGACGTCTCATCCGCCGGCTAGCAGGGACAATAGGTGGCGAGCATAGACATTCGGCGAGTCGGCTACTTGTTTGAGGATTAAAAGAGCGCCGCTCCCCCGTCATCTCTGGACGCTGGTTCCGAGAAAACTGGAGTTCCAGGCGTGGGAACGCGGCCCGGCTACGCTTCTCAGCGACAGCATGGCGCCTGCTGACGCCGGTCATAACAGCTTCCCCCTCGCCAGATGAGTCACGGAGGGCAGCGGTCAACACTGCTGCTCGCAGGGACGACGAAAGGGTCCGTAGTCGAATCCCAAGAACTCGTCTTCGCTTGTGGCATGGTCTGAGTAAAGGCCGAATCTTCGACACCGTTTCTGCAACTGGACCACATGCACAAGCAAGCACTCGGCCCCCTTCGAACAAACCAAGCCAAAAGAGGGATGACAAACCAATTTTAATTACTAGCTTTAACAAAGCTCACTCTCAGAACTCTCAGGACTCACTTGAGCTGAAAAACCAGACGTGCTACCTTACAAATTTACATAAAAAGATGCACGACAAAAAAAAACTAAAATATCAATTTTGATACACCAAGAGCACTCCAGAAGGGTTTAGAAAGAGCGGCTGAGCGCGTCCGCGTTTCCATTCAATTTGCCCTTTACCTAATGTCAAAATGATATTTTCGAAGAATCAAGCTCTGCCTCACAAGGCGACTGTTCTTTTATGTCACGGTTTGCAGCCAAGTAAGGGGAAAATGGTCTGTTCCTACTTTAAATTTAGCCCCTTGGAGATAACACTGCCACTGATGAATGCCCTACACAAGGCAAGCGCACTCCTTTCCTGAAGCGCAGTACGTTATCTCCTGTAGCCCAATTTCTGGCTCAAGTAAAGCGCAGCTTTGCTTGTTACCACTGGCGTCCTGACATAGAACGGCTGTCTCCTTCTTTTCATCGCTGACTACTTTCATCGGTTCTGTCCCGCTGAGAGCATCAGTCAGGAACTCGGATTCAGTGAGCGCTAATTTTGTCCGAACGTCCGTCTTTGTTTACGTGTACCAATAATTGTCTACTACTGATACAGTAAGCTATCTAGCTTTCCTGAAAGCTTAACCTAAGCCTTGACCTAACGGGCTACCTCAATGGTTAGGGAAAGCTTAAATGATCCGCTCATATGATCAATGATCAATTGTCTTCAAAGAAGACCAACAAAACAGAGACAAACGCCTCTTTCTAGAATGTTCGCCCGGTTGAAGCAAACTGCCTTTGCTAATGCCTCTGAGTAAATCTCACTGGGCTCTCCTGAGCCTTCAATTACTCTCATTTCTAAGCCTTGCAAAATACACGGCGCTATCAACTAAACGCTTAATCCTTCGCAGTATGTCTAACGACTTATTCTTACGTTACGTTGTAACGCACAGTGAACAACACAAAAGTAATCCTAGGTGCGATACTCATCAAATGCACCTCACAATAATGCACAGGGTTTCGCTAAAACTGTGCACTAATGGCTCTCAATTTTCATAACGCGCAACGACAACTGCACAGTGTTGCGCCAAACTTAACCATTTTACGAAATCATCTGGTCTATGTTAACATTTTCTTCCCTAAATGCCAATTCACGCCACATCCACATGACAGTAAAGGCATACGATATTAAACTAAACCTTTGAAACACTAAAAAAAAAAACAGAACAATTTTTTAGTTTTTACCTTCTCGGTATATTCGTACAAATGATTAATGGACTTCAATTTTCAGCCTTTAGTTCGGCGGTTTTCCTTTTCAAAACTTTACTCCCGCATCACGTAACCTACCAAATTTAAAGTGGCTCAAATCAGCATTTCCAATGCAACACTGAGTAACAATATTTGACACGCCTGTGCCAAAGTTACTCGAACTGATCGTTCCCCCTTTTCTCATGGTTCCTTTAATCGCACACGATGGGGTCGCGGTCCCAGCGGTTTTCCAGCAGGCCTGAGGCTACTAAACACACGGACGTTAGGCTGTGTCCTGCCGTCACGCCTCATTTTCCACTTTGGCCTGTTCCCCGTAGGAATTTGGAAGTGACGCCAGAAACAGGGGGAAAACTGGGGCCACTGTCCCTTTGTGTTCGCCCCGACGCAGTTTTTAACCACTCTGCGCTTTCGACTTTGACCCTTCGGGCAAGGCCGCTTTCCCGAAGTCGTCGAACGCAACCGCGCTTTTCGTTGGGGTAACGCACCTCGTTTCCCCCCTCTACACCTTGCTGGCCGCTTGTGCCTACCGGAACGCCACCATTGTCGTTTCCTTAAACGGTTTAGTGGCCTACCCTTTCTTTGTTGGGACGGAGTGGGGCCCGACCTAGGCTTGCGCAGTGACGAACGCCTCCGCTTCTTCATTTTTCTGCGATGTTTGCAAACCAGCGCGGTATTATCGCTGCACTGCTGAAGCGTGGCGCTCTTGCTCTCATCAACCACTGCGCTAACCATGCCTACATTTGACAATGTCGAAAGGTCCCCCTGAGGCACGAAGAAGGTTTCCAGCCTCTTACTGGGCCCATTAGGGCTGCTGGCACCCTCCTCATCCACGCAAGGAGCGTCTTTCGACATCGTCCCCACCTCCAGACTGGCCACGGCCTCGTTCTCTACATCATTTACACAGACGCATTCGAGAATATGAGGGCCCTTCTTTGGCGCAATCTGTTCCTGTCGCGCTTTATGAGGCGCCTCAACTTCCGGCGCTTTGCGACACGCCTCGCTTTCAGACTCCGGTCTGAGTCTTTCTTTCTTTTTGTTAGCAGAAGTTCCAAATTTTCTGATCAGCTCTGCTTTGATAACTTCATAGTTGTTCGCGTGCTGCTCACTGAGTCGCGCAACAACATCCGCTGCCTCGCAGGGCAGAACCGTGAGTAGCTTGTGAGACCACGTGTCTCGCTCACACTTCAGTAGACTACACTTTCGTTCAAAGAGTCTAAGATACAGGCCCATATCCCATGATACCTCATATGGCTGCATGTACCTAGACATCTCGAACTCTGCCTCATTGTCGAGAAGTACTCCTTGCTGGGGTCCCATTCTCATACGCAACTCATAGTCTTGTTCGAAAAACTTTCTCTTGAGGCCTAGTTTTTCGTCTTCACTCTTTCCTTCCATCTGAGCTGCTCTTAGTTTTCTTTCGATGATGAGGTCCCATTCTTCACTTAGTTCCTCATCATCAGCCCCCAAATCATTAATCGCTTGAATGATTATGGGTTTTCGTGCCAAACCCTTTGTATCGATCCCCAATTCCTCACACAACAGCAACAAGTCTGACTTCTGCAGCTCCCGTAAGTCCATGATCGTACTGAGTGCTCGCTACTTCCAAAATAACTTTCCGAAACGGCGAAACTGAGTCTTTCGGCAAAATTAACTACCAGTTCTAAAATTTAACCCTCTTTTAGAACCTGGTTCACTCAAAGGAAAAGCCAAGCACTCACCCATACGTGATCCATGTCTCGAGCCAACTGCTTCTCTTGGGCCGACTGTTGTTGTCACTTGTAGCTTCGAATCCGACCGTTGCCAACCAGTTGTGGTGATCCCTCCTCCGGTTGACGAAGGAAGAAGCAGGACATTGGAGGATGCGAAAAACAGAACAGGGTTTACGCTACTATTTACAAATATTTACAGCATGAAGTTAAGAGTTCGCAAACCACGAACGTGGTGGTTGAACCGCTACACAGTTCAGAGCCATCACAAACTACGAACGTGGTGGTTGAACCTTTACTTGGTCCAGAGCCACGTCCCGCACTCGGCGGCGTCCTTATAAGCCCTGTCGGGCTCCTCCTTCTTGCGGGGAACACCAATCACACACACACAACAGGTGAAAGGTACGAGCAGGCACGGCGCACGTGAACATCCAATTTCGAGTCAAGATCACTGCACTTAAAGGTGGCGCCAGAGAGGCTCTTGCTCGTCGTGTATGTCGCTGGTCGAGGGGTCCCAAGCTTCGGACAGCAGACATCAAACGGTCCGCCAAACGGTCCGCTCAATTAGCCGGGCACTTTGTGGCGGCGGTCGCCGTTTCTTCAAAGGAACGCTCTTTGTTGTCCCCTCCGGAATGGCTTACAGCTTCTTGGCGACAGGACGTCTCATCCGCCGGCTAGCAGGGACAATAGGTGGCGAGCATAGACATTCGGCGAGTCGGCTACTTGTTTGAGGATTAAAAGAGCGCCGCTCCCCCGTCATCTCTCGACGCTGGTTCCGAGAAAACTGGAGTTCCAGGCGTGGGAACGCGGCCCGGCTACGCTTCTCAGCGACAGCATGGCGCCTGCTGACGCCGGTCATAACAAGGTGGAGAAAAGCAAGAGGAGTACAAAAACACGTGCATCCTGCATGCTGCTCGGTGATTGTGACGTCACGACTCGCGCTCACGAGCAGCCGCCGCACGCGGATAATTAATTGAAAATACAACCAACTGTTCAAATATATGGGAAAATAACTCCCTTTTTCAGAACACTGGCATCTTTCGACTCGCGTTCAGAAGTTTCGTCATTGATTGATTTGTGGGGTTTAACGTCACAAAACCACGATATGATTATGAGAGACGCCGTAGTGGAGGGCTTCGGAGACTTCGACCACCTGGGGTTCTTTAACGTGCACCCAAATCTGAGCACACGGGCCTACAACACTTCCGCCTCCAATGGAACGAAGTTTCGTCAGTTTTTTTCCATTTTCGCCTCGTATCCCCGTAATCTCGAGCAAGAAATAATGCCAATAGCAGATGAACGAGTCCCGCGTGTCACGTCTTTTCGCCGTGTTCACAACGTCGCACTTCCCGACTAGCTCGCGTGGTGCTCCATGCGTGCAGGAGACGTGGTCGTGATGGCGCCCAACCATCGGCACGGCCCGCTGGGCTTCCTGCACCCGCCTCCGGTGGCCGGCATGGTTCAAGACCCCGCCGTTGACGACGTCGTTGCTGCCGTGCTGTGGGCGCGCGACAATGCCGATACCTTCGGCGCCGATCCGAAACAGCTGGTGCTCGTAGGACGCGGGTCGGGTGCCTACCTGCTGTCCATGGCTTCCAACAGCTTGCCTAACGACACGGTGTCGCGGGCATTCTACCATGGCATTGTCTACGGATCGCTGCTCCCACTCGATCCGGTATCTCGCGCACTGCCTATGCAATACCGCCTTTCTGACAGCAATGCATATTGTGGCAATCTGTGAAATTGAATCTATTTTTTTGCATATTTCGCTGTGAGGTTTCAAGGATTGTTCAATAATTACTATATTTTAGTAATTAGCGAGCTTTTGAAGCAAAGGTTACGCAAGATGTATGCATAATCATGACCTTGAAACACCTCAAAACTGGGGAAAAGTGTGTCAGCTAAAAAAAAAACTGTAAGGTTATCACTTGTATACTAAAACACATTGTATGTGTTGAGAAGTAGTTAAACGTCGCTGTAAAACCAAGGAAAGCTCAATGCTCGTGGTGTCTTAGGTCTGTGTTTAATATCAGTGCATGTTCTCCAGTCTCAATACCTTCCCATCGGCTTGTTGGTGAGCCATATTATCTACCAGCTCGCTTTTGAATGTGTTCAATAGAAAGATATTTTTCGCGTCGAGCTTCGCTCTAACCCGTTCGCCCCTTTATTATTCGCATCAATAAATAATGGTCCATCTTTCTAGCCCATTTTATTTCTTGCAGAGTGTTTTACTGAGTAAGATGTAGCACCATCCGCCGAGATACTTTACGCATGGGTTTAAGTGCGCCGCCATCGCCTAATTTACACGACGCGCTTCGTTGCAAAGCTTCGAGAAGATGTCAGCATCACTCATCGCTGCCGGTCGAATCAAACGCGTCACGTGTTGAAGCGTGATTAACGTGTCTTTCTTTAGTGGATCATTAACCAACCCTCTAAGTACTGTTGAAATAACTCATCCTGCTGACACTGCAATGCAAAGCTCAGCCTCATCTCGAAGTCTTGTGCGGCAAGGAAAGTTCGGACGCAACGTGCCAAGTTGCAGTTTCCTCAAGCTCCCACGTTTCATACAAACACCTGTGTCATTGCCGCTAGATGAAGTGCCCGTGCTTACTCCCTTTGGAGCTGCCGGTGCCACTCATTGACGTCGAATAACTGATAGCAGCCCATTGGCCAACAGCCAACATAAAAAAATAGCACCGTTTGAATAAGACACCTGGAGGATTAATCCTCTCTATACGTAAAACCAATACGGAGTTGTTCCTTGTTGCTTTTGTCCTAATTAAGTGAAAAAAATCAATACGCAAAGACAGCGCGTCGTTAAATGTTACTATATAGCCAATTGATTATTGCTGTAGCGAGCAACAAGGAATTTTTTTCTGGTTGAATGAGAGCTATCCGCCAACCAAATCAAGGAATTTTTGCCAGCAAGCCACACATCTTCGTCTCTTGTACTTTCCTTGGCTTGATTATCTGTTAGTTATCACAAAGATTGCGCTTAAGAAAAAAAAAGGAGCCCTTAAAGCTCCCCTTCTTTCATATAGGCTTGGATATTGCATAAGGACATCCGCTAGGTGCATACCTCGGGCGCCCTTTGACTCGTCGGTAGCGTAAGGCTGTAGGTGTGCTAGGCAAAACAGAAAAATGAAGACAAGCAGAAACAGACCAAATTTGATTGTGTTCTCAGAACAGGAGGCCTAGTCCAGTGATGTTGAGAAGAGCAGGCACAGTTATATGTGTACAAGCTGAAATTTTTGCCGCATAATTCAATGGAAAGTTTCATATTCCTTTACTTTAGCGCTAATACCCTCAGGGCTAAATGGCATTGAAGAGGGTGGTGGTTACATTAAATGAAGTGTAAAGAACAAAAAAAAAGATCAGTCATTGCGATAAAATGATGTCCCTCCAGATTATGTGAAATAGTGTGATTAATACAATAGAGAAAGGAAGTAAGCATGCTACCACTACGAGAATGTAACAAATCATTTTCCTGTTTGTGTAACGTTAGCCAATGCTTCGCGGAAACGCTTGCATGTCAGTGATGGTTGCGTTCACACTGCATGCGTGCTCACAAGTCTACAAAGGCTCCACGCACAAACGCAGGCAGACAGGAAAGAGCCGTACCATAGCCTGGCATTGGCTCTGCAATGCAACGTCACCGCGGACGAAGGGGCGAATGCGTCGACGTGGCTGCCTTGCTTCCGCGCCGCGTCTGCTGACGACATGGTGCGCGCGGCACGGGAATTTTCCGATTTCCCGCTGCGATTCGCACCCCGCGTCGACATCAGCTCACTGCAGGCGAACCCTGCCGGCCGCACGCACACAGTCATCGCGGGATCCGACACGGCAGAAGCCCGGGATTTCTTCATGCAGCGAATTTTACCACTCGCAAAGGTACTGCACGCGAGTGTTAAGAAGAGCACGCCAAGGTCTTGAGAACCTAAGTGCGTGCTGTTAGGAGGAAATCATGACAGAATGGACCACCTAACGAAGATTCATAATGTTTAGGAGTACAGCACGAGATCCTGCAAAACACACACACACACACACACACACACACACACACACACACACACACACACACACACACACACACACACCAACTTTGAAAAATCAGGCATACAAGGGCTTGTTTTATGGAAGGTCTTGAGTTCCGGGTGGCATATGTTTGTGGCACTAATTTATTCTTATAACAAAATAATTTCCGCAATTTATTTGGGCTGAAACGTGACAACTGCCTGGCACTTAGAAATTGCAGTGTCCCTGTTACGTTCCTCACGACTCGCTTACTAATCAAGTAATTTTTTTCAGCAGACATTAGGTGGATATTTCATGGAATTGATTGCCCGTGGTTTAAGCGCATTAACGTGGTCAGTAGATAAGGGATGCCACCTGAAAGCCCGCTTCTTTGCAATAAGAAACTCTATGAGAGAAAACACACCTAGGCCACCCGGTGATCGGCTGGTGTTTCGGGAATTATTTATGCCACCGGAATCTTGATAGAAATCATCGTTAAGGGCACGCACCAGCAAGAATCAAATCTAACTTAACTCTGACTTGAAGATTTACCTCGACAATTGGTTTGATAGCAACCTCTGCATAGTTTGATAGAGTCCTGGTATTTTGCTGCATATCGGATAGTGTCAATCGTTGGTTCTAGGGCCATGCAGATTATAACTTATTTAATAACGATACTGAACATGGCAGGCAAAAAAATAAGGGATAGTTTAAAATGCACAATGAATGAAGCGCTCTAGGTATATTTGTTCTGTACAAACAGAAGCAAGTTAAAGACTGTAGAACTCTCTAATTGAAATCCCCATTACTCCATTTACAGAAAAAATATTGAACTATCGAAAATATTTCAAAAACGTTTCTACAAAAAATAAGAGGTATTTGACCCACATTCGTTACGGGAGTGTATCTGGATGAGAGAAGAACCACTTCATCAGCAAGTCTTCTTTTAGAAATACTTGAAAAGTCTTCTACACGAATGTATGATCTGAAGCTCATTATCACCGCGGTAAGAAGAGGATGACGTCTTCCTTACAGCCGAACCACCACCTGAGAGCATTACATTGATTTGCCTTGTTTAGTCAGCTACACCTATTCACTTGAGTCAGAGAACTGGATTTATATTTGAGAGTTCTAGTCATTGCCGATTGCAGCCTTAGCAGCGCATGCGAAACAATATTTTTCTGTCTGTTAGCGCCACTTGACGTCGGCAGGCAGAACGAAGGAAGGTTCCAGGTTCGGTAAAATTTTCTTTCTTTCCTTCAGTTACAACAATCAAGAGTTTTGTTCTGGCAGACGATGCCTTCAGGTAATATGCACAGATTATTGGTTAGCGACCGAACGGTAAAAAATAAAAAATAACTTGCGTTGGGACGTCAGCAGCCAGAAAAAAAAATCACAGCATATCCAAGGAGTGAAAGATAAGTGGGGCGAAGCGTCCAAGCTTCCGTCCGTCCGTTCGTTCATGCTTCGGTCCATCCGCGCGACCATCCGTGCGCGTCAATCCATGCGTCCGTCCGTGAGTCCGTCCGCACGTCTGTCCGTCCGTTCGTGCGTCCATCCGTTGGTACATCCACTCGTCCATTCATTCGTTCGTCCGTCTGCTAGCCTGTCTATCCGTCCGTCCATGCGTCCGTCCATGTGTTCGTCTAGTAAACACTCCAAGTACCGCCATCTCCCATCTCGCAACCTCTGTGGCACATACCTGCTTTAGAGATCTCGCAAGCCGTCTCGTGGGCAACGCACTTCATGAGGTTGTGTTGACAAAATTCACGTAGTATGTGAATCTGAGATGTCGCACACGGTACGTTCCCCAATGAAGCGCTTAGCATGAATTGTGAACGCATTAGAGCGCTATATGCAGTGTACTATGGGGAGCTATAAGCTGTCCCGGTATAAACTCAATGATAACCGAAAAGTTGTGTGTTTAGGAAGAGTAGTTATCAATTTAGAGTACAGGGAACTTTACTATGGGAGCGCATAAAGCCATCCGGTGCACACTGTAAGGTATGTGAAGTTCTTGTGCAGCAAATGCGAAAGCTCAGCAGTGCTTCGCGTCTCCGGAGATAACTGTACTACTTCTCCTAGTCTACCTATATGAGAACCTTGTCCGATGCTCAAGCAGCCTGTTCAACTTTTATGGAGATATTTCTTGAATGCACTATATGAAAACCTAATTTTCAACTCAGTAACACAGATAGTCCTTGAGCAACTGGTCCTTCTAATCCTAATATAATAAACTAACTTTCTAAAATTAAGCAAACCTTTCTAAAATAAATTTTTCTAAAACTAAGGAGGTTACAACCAGCGTGTGTAACGTAGCAACCCTTTTTTGATCAGATAGTGGTCAATGTACATGCCAATGGCTTCTAATGGGGAATGAGAGACAGGAGAATTCGGCTTTTACTTACTTACAGCTTGCGCTTCGTATCTACTTCCCACCTTTAACCAGCTCTAGTTCATGGTATATGCTACTTAATTGTATTCATGGCACTGCGGCTCAACGCTCGCTAAGCCTTTCTAAAACTAAGGAGGTTACAACCAGCGAGTGTAACGTAGCAACCCTTTTTTAGAGATAGTGGTCAATGTACATGCCAATGGCTGCTAATGGGGAATGAGAGACAGGAGCATTCGGCTTTTAGTGAACGCGCACGCCACGAACTTTTTTATTGTTCAACAAAGCACAGGAAAAATCTCTCACCGACACCACCTTGCAGGTCAACATGTAACACTTGTTACACACTATATACGACTACGACTACGAGGGACGAATGGGTGCCGCTTTAAGGAGCTTCGCCCCTGAAATTGCCAGATCCCATGTACAGTGGGAATCGATGACATGCGAAGCACGAAGAAGAAAGGTCGATATGTCACTCTAAATTAGCACAACGTTGTGAGGTAGAAGTTAATGCCGTACACGACTTCAGTTTCACGATTATCATGTTCGGATGTGTCGTTTACCTTCGCCATCTATTCAAGTCACATGATAACAAATTTAGAATATGTGGAGCTAGCGAAACGGTCGCGAGCACGCTATTAGAGTGGTATGTTGTCATGTTCTTACTTTGACACGCGTGTCAGGATTATCATGCGTGTTTCCACCAGTCATATACTTTTGTCATCCATTGACGTCAACACAAAATTTCGTATGCGTCGAGCTTGCGAAATGTCCGCGAGCCCATCTTGGAGGGCCCACTATACTCCAATGTAGCGTTGACTCGCACGCACGCTGGGAACAGTGACGCTACGTTAGCAAAATGCGAGCACTCCATATTCAGACGGCAGGTGCGACCAGCGTGATCAGCTTCGGTCGGCGCGGCCCGATGGCAACCGGCGCGAAATTCACGCCAATGCTTTAATCAGACAGCACTGCGTCTCCCTCTTTTCGTGAGGGAGGGACGCCAGACGCGCTGGAACGCGCATACATCAACGCAGGGCGGCGCACTCCTACGAGTATATAGCGAAATCTGCGCCTGGCGTCGCAACGCCGGCGTGACGCGACGAAGTGAACCCCGGCGAGCACGAGCACCACTTCACGTCAAAATGTATTGGCACCTTGACTGTGGCATGTAGTCATGCTCTCCCATGAAACACATCTCATGATTATCACGTTTGCACCAGTCACATATCTTTGTCATCCATTGACGTGGTGTAATACCAAATTTGGCATATGTGAAGCTAGCAAAACGGCCGCGAGCGCATAATCAGTGTGGCTGGTAGTTACGTTGTTACATGACACCCATGTCATGATTATCATGTTTGTATTTACTTATGTCGTCCATTTGCGTCGCATTATACTTGTGAAGCTAGAGAAACAGCCGCGAGTGCATCATGAGCGTAGCATGTAGTCATGTTGTTACATGACACGCATCTCATGTTTATCACGTTTGCACCAGTATCATGCCTTCGTCATCCATTCACGTCCCACAATAGCAAATTTGGTATTTGTGAAGCTAGCGTAACGGCCATCAGCGCATCATGAGCGTGGCATGTAGTCATGTTATTACATGACACGCATGTCATGATTTTCATGCTAGGGTCTGTCGCTTGTGCTTGCCATGCAGTCATGTCATACCATACCAATTTCGCAACATGCCATGTAAATGAAACCACCGCAAGAGCTGCAGGACCATGAAATGTAAATCATGACATTCATGACATACATATATTGATTTTCATGTCATGACTAGTTAAATATGTTCTTCATACAGTCATGCTATGCCATACCAAGTTTGGTATCGATACCATAATTGAAACGGCCAGGAGAGCTAAAAGTAGTTAGGTGGCTAGATAGATACGCTTAAAGTCGCCGAAGTTCCGCAAGGAATCCTTCGCGTTTACCAAAGGAAGAAAAAATTACGCCATCTCCCAGCTAAGTGAATCATGTGTAGATGCGAACAAAGAGCTTTGAAATATTGCAGTCTTTAAATGCCAAGCATTTCTTAGCGAAATTTGGCGACTTTGACCGTATCTATCTATCTATCTATCTATCTATCTATCTATCTATCTATCTATCTATCTATCTATCTATCTATCTATCTATCTATCTATCTATCTATCTATCTATCTATCTATCTATCTATCTATCTATCTATCTATCTATCCATCCATCCGCCTACGACTTTTAGCTCTCCTGGACGTTTCGATAATGCTATTGATAACAAACTTAGCGTGGCATAATATGACTGCATGAAGAACATATTTTACTAGTCATTACATAAAAAGCATTACATGTATGTCATGAATGTCATGATTTACAATTCATGGTCTTGAAGCTATATATAGCTGCTACAAATGTCATACCCTATAAATTCCTTGGCATTGTTGCCTGCTGCCTATCATTAGTATTGTGCCGAACAAAAAGAATGAGCCTCAAAAACCCTTTTATGTACTTTTCAGTGCTTCTTACTTAAACAATCACGTGCATTGTTCTTCTTGCAGCGTCTCATGAAACGGATACAGCAGTAACACTTTTTTCCATCTTCCTTTCATAACGCGTAGCGCCATGGCAACGCTTCAACAACGGAGGCGCTTGTAGACTACACGCTGAATGTGTTCAACATACCCTCCTTTGTGAAGTCCTTCCTCCGGGGGCGACTCAACGTCAACAGCGTGGAAGATTTGGCGCGCAAATTTCCGCTGGTAGTCTCCACGTGTGCGACACTTCGAGTTGCCACTGCCGCCGTCGAGGGCTACCACTACCTCGTCGATTCGAACGTCTCCAGCGGGTCTTTACAGCCGCCCTTGGGTATCCAGCAGGTGGCTCAGTTTGCGAGCAACGGGTAAGTTTGGGTGAAACGATTCACGCTCGTTTGAAAACCCGGAGCACGTGCACGCGAAGCGTGTGCAGCCAGCGTTGTCCGACGGCGTTTGGAGCATAGGCCTGAATTTCGGGTGTACCGGCAGTGTAATGAGCGTGTGCCGTTGTCACCTCTTTCCTCTTTTAATTACAGGGACTCACAACGTTCGGTGCATGCAAGCGGCTCACAAGAAGCGATCAACCCTTTCAAAATCGTTCAGATATTGCACACACCGCTAATGTTTAAGAGCGTCGCTGCGTGATACTGTCGTTTCCTACATGAAGACCCTCCGACCATGCTGACTAGAGCAGAATACGCACACTTAACGCACATTGTCTTCTCCCTCACTCTTTCTCTATTTTCAGCTACTGCACACTGACCTCAATCTCACTATTTTTATGGCGAGCTCGAAGATGCGTGCATTGCATGCACGTTCACTAAATGTACATAGAATTTGCGTTAAATGTGACGTGTACTTCATTTTCAAAAATCATGCTTCCCCCTTGCCTCCTCTCTCCGGTCATAGTCTCCTATATTTTTTTTTGCCTGCCGGATGAGCGCAAAACGCCCGTCATCTATGGCGGCGCCACCTGCGTAGGGTACTTAGCCTTTAAGAGCAGCAACTTTGGCATTTGCTAATTTCAGAGGCTATGCCTTGTATTGAAAGGGTTGCCTGCTGAATGAGGCCAAACGCCCGTCATTAATGGCACCGTCAGTTACGTGGGGTTAATTATAATTATAATTACGTTTACGCCTTTAAAAACTTTTTACGTTATTTTTGTTGCATATTGGCTCCAGAAACGTAAAAACTTATTTGAAGACAACCCTACTTAAGTGGTGCCACCACCGCAGTTCCGACGACGGCCGTTTCTCAAGTGACCGCCGATAATCCGGCAGGCCCAGGGGAAATATAGGAGGCTGTGCTCCGGTAGGCCTTTACGACGGCGAAAGATGGTTAGACGGTGGGCGAGTTTTCGAGTTTCCCCTCCGCGTCAGCCGCGATTGTCGGTTGCCCTCACTCGCTTTCCCTCACCTATAGAAGGCAGGATGCCCGAGAGCCAATCTTGACAATTTGGACTTTATACGGGACATGACGTCATCGCAAGGTTCTGTATGAAGTGCCTCGAGTGTCTGCATAGTTGTTATTGCAATAAAGGTCCTCATCATCGCTACTTGAAATGGTAGGGGGGGGGGGTCGTCTTAAAGTGCCCGACATCCTCTGCCTTTGCGGATACGTGCCACCAACCATAACGCGGCCATCTTGAGGGATATGAAATGAACACTGATAGTTGAATGTGCCTTTGCACCACTGATTATGACCTCTCTTTTTTGGCTGCGTCATCAAGCACTGTGCCTCCACTGCCCGACCAAAGTCCGTGGCCGCCTCTCAGCAAGCTCGGCAAGACGCGCTTCATCGACAAGGACGGCAAAGAGAACTTGACTAGTTTTGACGCCGATTGCAAATCTTAACATCATTCTTTGAATTAATAATATAGCTCATCAAAATCAAGTAGTTGCTCCTTAAAGCAAAAAGATTACTTTGTCGTGTGAATCTTACTGTTCTTATCAATATAAGATATTTATAAACATTCCTCACAGACTGTCCAAAAATAGTGCTGATCACTGTGTCATCCAGTAATCAGGTTAACGTTTTAATGTAATATTTCTTCAACTTCATCTGTAATTCATGATGACGAAATAAACAAATCAAAATAAAAGAAATAAATTCATGTTGGAGAGGTGCTTTTTTCTTTCTCTTCTATTAAAGAGAAAGATGCGATGAGATCAGGGAGGTAGGCAGCTGCGGGTGGTAGTTCCATGACTGATTTCATTTTCGCATATCCAATAAATGGTAGCATTGGCTTTAAAATTGCCTGGTTTTAATTTTAGTAATTACGAAAAGGCCACTGGGCTCGTTAGTTTAAATGGGAACACATACTTCGTTACGTAGGGACCTGTGGCATAGGCTGGAGGGTGCGTGATTTGGGGTGTTCCCCAACACTCTGAGACTCATTGCAGTTTGTACTGTATATACGCGCAAGCACACAAGAGATGCGAACAATCATCGCGTGATGACGTCATGATGTGACGTCGCGGTGAATGGTGAGCTGATCCTGGAGGCAGGGAAAAACCAGGTGAGTTGCACAAGGCGTTCGCCTTCGAGTTGTCTCAGGTTAATGAGTAAGGTACCTCGTTAGCTTTTTATTTGAAAGAGCACGGGATTTCCTACAGGAGCTCTTAGTGTAGGAATGCAAGTGGCTGCGTGTGACACATGATAGAACCTACCAGTGGTGTAGCCAAAAAGTTTTTTTCCTGGTGGGTGGTGGGAGGAGTGTGGGGATAGTCTGAACTTCATGAGACATCGTGATGAGACATCTTCATGAGGCATCAAAAGCTTTCATCTTTACACCTACTTTTGTGTGCTCAAAAGTAACTTTTTATTAAGTGTGCGATTTGATGGTCATGTTCTTGTTTGTAGGCAGGCATGTAGTTATGGATGACATGCATAGGTGTTGTTGTTGGATATGAGCGGACACGGCCACTATAGTGCAGAAAACTGCATTAGCAATGCATGAGACGAAGCTGCGAAGGTAGAGTCCATGTTTTGGCTGTTAATTGCGGAAAATTGATGATTGCAAAAGTGTTGAAAATTGGGATTGATTTTTGTTAGCCACAGCACATACAGCGCCAGGACGATGTACAGTGTGTGCAGCCATTTTTTCTCTGATTTTACTTGCAGTCATTGTGTACCGATAAATAACCGAAGCAATGCTTGCCGTATTTTTTTTTTGAAATTGCTAGATAAAAGGCTACATTTAATATGTTATCTTTGGGCACATGCGTCAGGCAGGTTAATAGCCATTTTAATGAACACATAAAAAAGGGCGATAAAAAAAAGGACGCGAGAATAGAGCATACAAATACAAGTATCTACATGTCAGCTCACACCCAGTTTGTCGTGCCACCCGGGTGCTGGAGCTCAAGCGGAAGAAGCGGCGGAAGCGCTGTGTCATTACAACGGACCTATTTCTTTCATTTTACTAGAAAACGAGATTGCAGTACTATATGTCTTGGATGCTGCACGTCACGGATGTTGACGTAAGTGCGCCACTTGCACATCACCGAATATACTTCGTCAACTGAAGCTTCGTCTTCACGAGGTAGCCATATATTGATAATAATAGACTCTGCCTAGGTGGCGCTGCCAAAAGAACCGATGGCAGCGCCTCATCGCAGTCTTGACGCTAACTGGGTAGTGCAAACAGAGCCGTCCGCAAATGAACGTGAGCAGACCACAATAGACCACGCTCTCTCGTTTGTGTCGAGATGTTTCGTAAAAATGAAGAACCTCGGACACATCTTCCGCCCATGTATGCTTCAGAAAAGCCCCTTAATTTACACTGCAGGTACACTGAAAAATAAGTTTCAGTTCTTTATGCACGCTGTAACTCGCAAGTACAAGTAAGCATCACATGACAGCAGGTTCGAGGCACGCCCTCGAACTCGTCTACTTCATGCAGCTCCCAAATATATATATATGATGAGAAAGCGATGAAGTACATGCACGATCAAATTACTTAGCTATATATCATATCATAAGTGGCAGTAATTCGCCTTATCAAGCACACGACCATTATCGGCTTATCACTTGCATTCTCCCTTCAGCTCTCGCTTCCTGTGCGTTGGGCTGTTTTATTGCACATCCTCGAAAGTTCCGTGTACGGTTATGTTTTGTTTGTATATACTGCAGTTAGGAATGTGGCCGTATCCCCTATCGTGCGGTACAAGTGAAGGCAAAACAAATCAGAATGTGGTTACGACCAACATTTTGCGATTTACTTTCTACGCACGTGTTACAATTTTATTTTATTATTTTTTGTTTTATTTGTCAAATACTGTCGGCCTTTCGCAAGCCATTACAGGGAGTGAGTCAACAGGTATACACAGAGGAGTACATTGTACAATAAGTCAATCTAGACAGTGATAAAAACCAAACTAGTTTCTAGTTTAATAGCGGAACATCGGGCCTTCCAAGGGCATGTGTGCGATGCTGTGTGGTGAATACTACAGATTAGGGGTAGTCATGCTGTGCGTGCTGTTCATCGTGCGTCTTTTGAGTCTGTATCTGGCTGCTCATTCCGCATTACACGGCGCACATCGCGGTCAGACACTCTGCTGAAGTTCATTGTCAATAATGGCATGGTTCTCCGTCAGGGCTGCGCAATAGAACCACATAACAGTCATATTATTACTACACGTTATCTTGCAACATGTTGTGGAGAATGCGAGAGATTCGCTTGCCCAACAGCTTCGACGGCCCGAATTCAGCCATATTGCCTTCCTGCTCTGCAGCAAAACTATGTAACTCGGTGAAATTGAACATTTCTATTTTGTTCTTTACTTCGATGGCAGTTCAGAACCCGACAGTAGCGTAGATTGCAGCGTTGCTTAGTAGTGCGTTGAACTATTGCGTTTGCTTTAATCTTTGTAGTTGTTCTAGTTAACGGCGTTTAGACGGCCTGTTCTGCTGTAGTGAAGAGAAATTATTTTCTCTCTTTCAGAGCATTAAATGCGCACAACACGCGCAATATTAGGCTAACTTGTTGCTTCGCGCACACTCGATCGCGTTGTCTCGCACTTGGTTCCACAGCAAACTCTGAATAGGAGTCGTACTTCGCACTGCTCCATTCTTTGCTTCTCATTTCGACAGGTGGCGCTACACGTGTTGCGGAACTCCTGAGTCTGACGTTTTCAACCAAACGACATGCATGCGTGCTAGCTTACTCAGTTCACGTATTGTTCGTCTTTTTCCTGAAAACTGCACTGAATGTAACGGTGTTGTTCGAATGTGGCAGTCACATGTTAACAGTAGAATAGTGAGCATCTGCACTTTTAGACAAGTAAATTCACACGTCTATACAATCTCGTCATGACGTGGATACATAGAACCATTAGAAACTGATGGCGTGACGTCCTATCATCATTAGTTACGATTATTCTGTAAGATTCCTATTACAAATGAAAATAAAAACAGAGCCCACGTTTTGTGAAGTTTGTCATTCTTATTTGGCTGTAGTCTTTTAAAATATTCTGACATTACGCACTGTAAAAAAAGTTTTCAATGTAAGCAGCGTGCATATAAAATTGTCATGTTATTTTTCCGCTTTATTTTTTTATTTCTGGAAACTTTCAACCTTCACTAAAAGTTTTTTTGTTTGTCTAAGTAATTGAAAAAAAAAAACTTTCAGAATATAAATCCAGGAAGCAAGCTGCAGCAAGCACAGGTTTCAATTTATTTGGAAACTAGCTTCCTGCCTTTCGTTTATATCGAGCTCCCCTTCCATTCACTTTGACATAATGAATGTGAAAATTAAGCTCTGCTAAGGCATATAATTTGTCAGGTAACCTTGGCAAGGTAAAGTTATCAGGGTGCGACACAAGCAATCGCCAACCCTTCGTCTTGAAGACTCCTTTTTTTTCGTTATTGTATTTCTACCCTTGTTCGCTCGGCTCCTTTTCTAGGTTTTCTGGTTTGATTCTCGGTACGTTACAAGCGATAAAAGACGCTTTCGTTAGACGAGTTAAAGTTCTATGGTTTCAAAGTGGTTACACGGTGACCACGCTCGTTATTATGTCTTCAGAACCTTAAATACGCTTTGCTGCTCTGTGAATTGATGGTGTAGTTAGACAATACTTTGACGCAAAAACCATTTTATATGCTTATACGGTCTCCCTCTGACCGTACCGGCTTAAAGCCGGTACGCACCGATGATCTCACCAGAGAAGGATTGGCCACCCTGGTGCAGTATCTGGCCACCCCCTTCCGTAGGCATTCGTCAATTAACTCACGGCCCTCAGTCCCCACCAGCTGCGGAGCAACTGACCACGGCGGCGGTCAGATCTGCAAAGCAGCAGAGGGTGCTAGGAATCTCTGGATACGAACAGGCCACCATTGGAACTTGAACTTAGCAACGTTTAACGTTAGAACGTTATCTAGTGAGGGAAGTCTAGCTGTATTATTCGAAGAGCTAGAAGGCATTAAATGGGATATAATAGGGCTGAGTGAAGTTAGGAGGACAGATGAGGCCTATACTGTGCTACAGAATGGGCACGTCATTTGCTATCGGGGCTTGGCAGACAGAAGAGAACTGGGAGTAGGGTTCCTAATTCACAGAAACATAGCTGGCAACATAGAGGATTACTACAGCATTAATGAAAGGGTGGTAGGCATTGTAATTAAACTGAATAAAAGATACAAAATGAAGGTAGTACAGGCATACGCGCCTACATCCAGCCATGATGACGCTTCAGTTGAAAGCTTCTATGAAGACGTGGAATCGGCAATGAGTAAGGTGAAAACACAGTATACTATAGTAATGAGCGACTTTAATGCAAAGGTAGGGAAGAAGCAGGCTGGAGACCAGGCAGTAGGAGATTATGGCATCGGCACTAGAAACGCCAGAGGAGAGCTACTAGTAGAATTCGCAGAACGCAATAATCTGCGTATTTTGAATACCTTCTACCGAAAACGAGAAAACCGCAAGTGGACATGGAGGAGCCCTAATGGCGTAAATAAGAACGAAATAGACTTTATAATGACTGCACACCCAGGAGTCGTGCAGGATGTGGAAGTGGTTGGCAAGGTAAGATGCAGTGACCATAAAATGGTACGGGCTCGAATCCGCCTAGACTTGAAGAAGGAACGACAGAAACTGATACGCAAGAAGCCAATCAATGAGCTAGCACTGAGAGGGAAAGTACAGGAATTCAGAGTGTCACTGCAGAACAGGTACTCTGCTCTTAGCGAGCAAACCAACCTTAGCGTAAATACAATGAATGATAATCTGACGAGTATCGTCACGGAGTGTGCAGTGGAAGTTGGAGGCAGGATAGCTAGACAGGACACCGGCAAGCTTTCCCAGGAAACGAAGAACCTAATTAAGAAGCGTCAAATCATGAAAGTGTCAAGTACAACAGACAAAATAGAACTGGGAGAGCTTTCGAAGTTGATTAATAGACGTAAAGTATGCGATGTAAGCAGGTATAACATGGAGAGAATTGAGCACACTCTGAAAAACGGAGGAAGCGTCAAAGCAGTGAAGACGAAACTTGGGATAGGCAAAAGGCGGATGTATGCACTAAGTGACAAAGAAGGCAAAATAACTACCAATATGGATAGGATAGTTAAAATAGCGGAGGAGTTTTACTGAGATCTGTACAGTAGCCGAGACAACCACGACCTTAATACTATAAGAACTAGCAGTAACCCAGACGACACCCCACCGGTAATGATAGAAGAAGTCAGAAAAGCTTTGGAGAGCATGCGCAGAGGCAAAGCTGCTGGTGAGGATCGGGTAACATCAGATCTGCTGAAAGATGGAGGACAGATTGTGTTAGAAAAACTAGCCACTCTATTTACGAGGTGTCTCCTGACGGGAAAAGTACCTGAGTCTTGGAAGAACGCTAACATCATCTTAATACATAAGAAAGGAGATGACAAGGACTTGAAGAATTACAGGCCGATCAGCTTGCTCTCTGTAGTATACAAGCTATTTACAAAGGTAATTGCTAGCAGAGTAAAGAAAACATTAGAATTCAATCAACCAAAGGAACAAGCAGGATTTAGAACAGGCTACTCAACAATTGACCACATTCATACTATCAATCAGGTAATAGAGAAATGCTCAGAGTATAACCAACCACTATACATAGCCTTCATAGATTACGACAAGGCGTTCGATTCAGTAGAAATATCAGCCGTCATGCAGACACTGCGGAATCAGGGCGTAGATGAAATATATATAAACATTCTGGAAGAAATCTACAGGGGATCAACTGCTACCATAGTGCTTCATAAAGAAAGCAACAGAATACCAATAAAGAAGGGTGTAAGGCAGGGGGACACAATCTCCCCAATGCTATTCACTGCGTGCTTACAGGACGTTTTCAGAAGCCTAGAATGGGAACAGTTAGGGATAAGAGTTAATGGAGAGTACCTCAGTAACCTGCGCTTCGCCGATGACATTGCATTGCTGAGTAACTCAGGGGACGAATTGCAACTCATGATTACGGAGTTAGACAAGGAGAGCAGAAAGGTGGGTCTTAAAATTAATCTGCAGAAAACGAAAGTAATGTACAACAGCCTCGGAAAGGAGCAGCGCTTTGCGATAGGTAATAGTGCACTTGAAGTTGTAAAAAACTATGTCTACTTAGGGCAGGTATTAACCGCAGAGCCTAACCACGAGATTGAAGTAACTAGAAGAATAAGAATGGGGTGGAGCACATTCGGCAAGCACTCTCAAATTATGACAAGTAGATTGCCACTGTCCCTCAAGACGAAGGTGTATAACAGCTGTATCTTGCCGGTACTTAGCTACGGAGCAGAAACCTGGAGACTCACAAAGAGGGTTCAACTTAAATTGAGGACGACGCAGCGAGCAATGCAGAGAAAAATGGTAGGTGTAACCTTAAGAGACAAGAAGAGAGCAGAGTGGATTAGGGGACAAACGGGAGTTAAGGATATCATAGCTGCAATAAAGAAGAGGAAATGGACATGGGCCGGGCATGTAGCACGTAGACAGGATAACCGCTGGTCATTAGGGGCCACCAACTGGATTCCCAGAGAAGGGAAGCGGGGTAAAGGGAGACAGAAGGTTAGGTGGGCAGATGAGATTAAGAAGTTTGCGGGTATAAATTGGCAACAGCAAGCACAGGACCGGGTTAACTGGCGGAACATGGGAGAGGCCTTTGTCCTGCAGTGGACGTAGACAGGCTGATGATGATGATGATGATGATGATGACGGTCTCTCACAAGCGCTCTGCTATTTTTAATTTTGTTCCTCGTTTTTTTAGTGATCAGAATACGAAACGCACAGTTTCCATGTTACTGCACTGCATTGTATTTTTAGTTTTGTTCACTTTCAAAAGAAGCGCATCCACTACGTCAACTATCCACACTGTTGAGGTAGTGAGTAGAAATGAACCAGATCCGCTTTGTGTGATGATAGTTGACATAACTGCGGTATTACTGCCTCTTAATATGGATTGGTGTGAATAGCTGTGTCCCCGCAAAACATTTAGGCGTATATTTTATTTGATTCGAATATTGAAAAAATAATCTGGTGGATACTGCATCAGTGCGCATAAGACTGACTTTGAAGAAAACTGGGTGTTCCACGTTAAAGCATGCCCTCATAAAACCCTTTTTCGAAAATCTAAAAGTACAGCCAGTTGGTCTGCTGATATGTTGAACTCGCCCAATCTGCATCAGGAGGGCAACCATGTCAGTTGCCGTTCGGAACTGTCAGCTCAAGCAGTTCGAACGTTACCTTGGTCGGAATTGCATCACAATGAGTTGGATTAATTGATGAAGGGGTAAAGCCTATTATCGTTCCTCGGTACACACTCCAGCACGTTGAGGGCTGCTCCCATGTCGGAGCAGAAAACCACGTCTCTCTGCTGCGTCGTGGGCCCGTTGAACTGCCCGTAGTTGTTCTTCGAGAGCCGTATATAAAGTGAAATTAACAAAAGACCATAGAGTAACGTGTTTACTGCATATCTTTTGCTTACTCGGTGATGTCCACAGGCTCCTGATTCCCTCTATGTCACGCGTTGTGCACGCTGCCTACATGCAGACCGGCGTGCCAATCACGAAAGGTAAGTGAACCAATGCTGCGAGAGGGCTGCACGTGTGATTTGCGTACGCAGCGGTGTACCTGAAAACAACCGCCCGCGGCCGTAGTCACTGGGGTCATTGAGTTTCCTAAAATTAACTAGAGGGGACTCTGGCGCTTCGATCGTTCAGTGACCACGGGAATGACGGATACTACACACATTTGCCTAGGCTTCGTACGAGCGGCTTCGTTTATTGCTGGTTACGGTTTGCTTTTGAAGGAAAGAACGAATCCTTTTGAACTTTATGACCCTGTAGCGCCCTCGTTTGGGCGGCGCGCAAACCGGAGAGCGCGCGATGGCGACAGAAGAAAATAAAGAAGGCGCTAGGCCGTGGCACGTGAAGCCACGGCTCACGTTCCGGGCTGGCATCGGTTATCGTTCAGGCGTGTCTCTCTTTTGCTCCTGTGGCATAAGCCTACAAGGGGTGACCTCAGACGAAGACAATGACTGACTCGAATGCACCCTCAACCGAACAAGCCTCACGTCCGCAGGACGTCTCGGCCGTGCAACTGCGTCTCCCATCTTTCTGGCCACAGGACCCGCAAGTTTGGTTTCATCAGGTCGAGGCGCAATTCTCCCTGTACCCCATCGCCTCGGAAACGACACGCTACTACCACGTAGCCTCCGTCCTTCCTCCTGACGTTGCCAGCGAGCTCTCCGACGTCCTCTCCAACCCCTCGGACACTACGCCGTATCAGCACCTTAAAACCAAGGTGCTGGAACGATTCATGCCTTCCGAACGCGTCCGCCTACAGCAGCTCCTTGCAGAGGGGGACCTTGGCGACAGGCGCCCCTCCCAACTACTGCGCCGAATGCGACAGCTTCTTGGGAAACACGACGTCTCTGCCCACTCAACGTTGCTTCGCGAGCTCTTCCTCCAACGCCTTTCTCAGCCAATCCGCCTCGTCCTCGCGGCGGCCGGCGACGTCAATCTCGACCGCCTGGCGGAGCTCGCCGATCAGGTTCATGAAGCGACCTCCCCATCTGTCAACGCTGTCTTACCACCAGCAGACACAGCGATTTCGCGCCTTGAGGCCCGCATCGACGAACTCGCAGCCTCCATTGCCGCACTCCGGAGCCCCCTGCAGGAGACTCGTTCGCCTCGTTCCGGTCGTCGAGCTCTTCCACGCACACGAGATGCTCGGAGTCCCAGCCCTCCACCCCTCTGCTGGTACCACCGGCGTTTCCGACACCGAGCCACGAAGTGTACACCCCCATGTTCGTGGCAGGGAAACGCCTGCCGGGATCACTGACGCCGGCGTGTGATCTTCCTTCTCGTCCCAGCCGCCTTTTTATGGTCACGAACCAGCTATCGGGCGCCAGGTTCCTTATAGATACGGGCGCGGAAATTAGCGTTGTGCCCCCGACTAAGGCTGATCGTTTAAAGTCACAGGGGCAAGTGCTTCGTGCTGCCAACGCCTCGTCTATAGCAACGTATGGGCTCCGATCTCTCACCCTCGACTTCGGCCTTCGCTGCATTTTCCGGTGGGTTTTCGTCATCGCAGACGTGGTTCAACCGATCATCGGCTCAGACTTCCTCTCATACTTCGATTTGGACGTCAGCGTGCGGCGGCGCCGCCTCATAGATGGTAAGACTCGTCTCTCCATCTCGGGAGTCCTGTCCGACATCGCTCCAATGGCCATCCGCATGCTGATACCTTCCTCACCGTTCGAAAAAATCTTGGCGAGTTTCCCGGAGTTAACTAAACCGTGCAACCTCACTCAGCCGCCTAAACATACGGTGACACACCACATCGTCACCCGGGGTCCACCGGCAGCCGCTCGACCACGCCGCCTGTTCGGAGACCGCCTAGCTATTGCTAAACGGGAGTTTGACCACATGCTGCAGCTCGGCATTATCCGCCCGTCGTCAAGCGCTTGGGCTTCCCCGCTGCATTTGGCGCCAAAGCGTGATCTTGGTGACTGGCGTCCTTGTGGGGACTATCGAGCGTTGAACGCCAAGACTGTCCACGACAGCTATCCCCTACCTCACATCCAGGATTTTACATCGCGCCTCGACGGCTGCACAATTTTCAGCAAAGTGGACCTTGTTAAGGCGTACCACCAGATTCCTGTCGAGCCCGCCGACATACCTAAGACCGCCATCACGACGCCCTTTGGGTTGTTTGAATACGTGCGGATGCCTTTTGGACTCCGCAATTCGGCTCGAACTTTCCAGCGGTTCATTTCTGAGGTCACACGGGGTCTTCCTACTGTGTTTGCGTACCTTGACGATGTCCTCATCGCTAGCCGCACACCTGAAGATCATGAGCACCATCTACGCGCTCTGTTCCAACGTCTTCAGCAGTACGGCCTCGTTGTGAACACCTCCAAGTGTACTTTCGGCGCATCTGAGCTCGAGTTCTTGGGCCACCACATATCATCCAAAGGAATACGCCCTCTCCGGTCCCACGTTAAAGCAATTCAGGATTATCCTCAGCCTACAACACTGCGCCAATTACGCCAATTCCTGGGGCTTGTGAATTTTTCCAGGCGCTTCATACCACACTGTGCCGAACTGCTACGACCGCTCACCGACCTCCTTCGGTCGACCGCCAGCCCGTCCTCCGCCATTCCTTGGTCGTCAGAGGCCCAGGCCGCCTTTGCTGCTGCTAAGCAAGCGGTCGCTAACGCCGTGCTTCTCATTCATCCACGCAGCAACGCCCCTACTCGGTTGATGGTGGACGCATCCAGCGTGGCCGTCGGAGCCGTCTAACAGCAGTGCATTAACTCCAAGTGGAGACCCTTGTCGTTTTACTCTCGGAAGCTACTTTCTGCTGAGACCCGCTACAGCGTCTTTGGCCGGGAATTACTAGCCATCTACGCTGCAATACAGCACTTTCGGCATTTCCTGGAAGGATGCTCGTTTTACGTGCTGACTGACCATAAGCCACTGGCGTATGTTTTCCGCACTAACTCATCCAAGCACGTGCCCCGTGAACTCCGCCATCTGGCTTATATATCGGAGTTCACGACTGACATCCGCCACGTGAAAGGAGCTGACAACACCGCCGCAGATGCCCTTTCTCGTATAGCCGCGGTTGACTCTCCACCGCCAACCATCGACTGGGCCTCATTCTCCTCGGCACAGCAGGATGATAGAGAGCTTGCCGCTTTTCGGGAGAACCCCCGTTCTCTCCGACTACGCCTGGTGCCTCATCCATTATCATCTGAGCGCTTGTGGTGCGATGTCTCAGCTGACCTTCCCCGCCCTTTCGTTCCCGCTTCATTACGACGCACCGTTTTCCACTCCTTACACGACATCTGTCACCCTGGCATTCGGGCTACTCAGCGTCTTCTCACCCAGCGCTATGTCTGGCCCGGAATCAACGGTGATGTGCGCGCTTGGACGCGCATGTGCCTGCCCTGCCAGATGACAAAAGTCTCCCGTCATACTAAAACGCCGCCCCAACCTCTCCTTCCACCCGGCCGTCGTTTCGACCATGTTCATCTAGACATTGTGGGCCCTCTACCAGTGTCTCAGGGGTACCTTTATATATTGACCATGGTCGATCGCTTCACACGCTGGCCAGAGGCTGTTCCAATTCAAGATATCACAGCCGAGACAGTTGCCCGCGTTTTAATTTCTACGTGGGTATCCCGTTTTGGCTGTCCTGGCACCGTGACAACAGACCGTGGACGTCAGTTTGAGTCCTCGCTGTTTACTTGCCTTAATCGCATCCTCGGAGCCAGACATTGCCGTACCACGGCTTATCATCCCTGCGCCAACGGCATGGTGGAACGCCTTCACCGACAACTGAAGACCGCCTTGACTACCCGCCTCAATAGAGCCACCTGGGTTGATGCCTTGCCACTGGTGCTCTTAGGTTTGCGAGCTGTCATCCGGGCAGACCTGCAGTGCTCAACAGCAGAGCTGGTGTATGGCACTTCTCTACGGCTTCCGGGAGACTTCTTCACGTCAACGAAGCTACCAGACCAGCCACAGCAATTCCTACAACGCCTCCTCGACTGCGTTCAAGACCTCCGGCCCACTCCACCCAAACCTTCCGAACACAAGACCATATTCGCTCACCCTGATCTGGCCACTGCAACACATGTTTTCGTGCGCCACGACGCGGTCAGACCACCTTTGACACCAGCCTACGACGGACCATTCCGCGTCCTTCACCGCACCCCGAAAACTGGCACTCTACTTCAGAACGGCCGTGAAGAGACAGTCAGCTTGGACCGACTCAAGCCGGCGTACCTGGAGACCGCCCTAGAAAGCCTCTCATCTATGACTGATCTTCCGTTGGAATACCACAAACGGTATGTCACATTCCGACTTCCAGTCTACACGGGGGGCCCTGTAGCGCCCTCGTTCGGGCGGCGCGCAAACCGAAGAGTGCGCGATGGCGACAGAAGAAAATAAAGAAGGCGCTAGGCCGTGGCACGTGAAGCCACGGCTCACGTTCCGGGCTGGCATCGGTTATCGTTCAGGCGTGTCTCTCTTTTGCTCCTGTGGCATAAGCCTACAACCCGATTGGAAATGGTAAACCTAAATGAAGCAGGTTGTGAAGCAAAAACGCTGAAAATTTCCTTTTTCTTTTTTTCTGTGAAAAAGAAAACAGCTTCAAGCCGCACGAACACACACGGAGCCAGAAGCAGGCCACAAGTACGAAAGTTAGACAAATGTGTGTACTTCCCATCATTCCCATGCTCGCTGGAGCGCCGTGCGTTGCAGCTCCCATAGACACTAGCGCCAGAGTTCCCTCTATTGTATATTAGGAAACTCTCTGGCTGGGGCAAACCGTACCACTCCCACCACCACTTTCATACGCACTACAGAAAGCGAATAGAGAGAAGAAGCATTGTGATTCAGCGTTTTAAATGCGAAGCATTTCTTGGCGGACTTCGGCGACATTTAATCTATCTATCTATCTATCTATCTATCTATCTATCTATCTATCTATCTATCTATCTATCTATCTATCTATCTATCTATCTATCTATCTATCCACCTACGACTTTTAGCTCTCCTGACCGTTTCGATAGTGGTATCGATACCAAACTTGGTATGGCATACCATGACTGTATGAAGCACATATCTGACTAGTCATGACATGAAAATTATGATATGTGTGTCATGAATGTCATGATTTACAATTCCAGGTCCTTCAGCTCTTGCGGTGGTTTTGTTCACTCGGAAAGGTGCAAAACTGGTATGGTATGGCATGATTGCATGGCGAACACGAGCGACGGACCCTAACAGGAAAATTATGACATGCGTATCATGTAACAACATGACTACATGCCACGCTCTTGATGCACTCACGGCAGTTTCGCTGGCATCACATATACCAAATTTCGATTAGAGTGCGTGAATGAATGACGAAGGTATGTGACATGATAATCATAAGATGCCTGTCATTTAACATGACTACACGCCACAGTGAAGGCGCCAATAGATTTCGACGTGACGTGGCGCGTGTGCTCGCCGGCGTTTATTTTGTCACGTCACGCTGGCATTGCCATGCCAGGCGCCGGTCCTGCGATATGCTCGCAGGCGCGCGCCACGCTGCGTTTTTTGACGCATGCGCGTTGCAGCGCGTCCGGCGTCCCTCCGTCACGAAAAAGGGGAAGACGTAGTGTTGTCTGGGTAACGAATCGGTGCAAAATGCAGCATGTAGCATTTCGCGCCGGTGGCAGTCGGGCCGCACCAACGGACGCTAATCACGCCTGGCGTCAGACTATCGAGAGCTCGCGTTTTGCTAACGTAGTGACGCTATGACAAGCGTGCGCGTGCGTCAACGCTACCTTGGAGTATAATGGGCCCTTTATGATGCGCTCCAACCATTTTCCTAGCTCCACATATACCAAATTAGGTGTTACGTGAGGTTATTGGATGACGAAATATATGACTGGTGGAAACATGACAATCCTGACACGCGTATCATGTAAGAACAAGACAACATACTATGCTGATAGCGTGCTTGTGGCTGCTTCGCTAGCTTCACGTATACTAAATTTGGTATCACGGGATGTGAATAGATGACGAAAGTAATCGACACACCCAAACATGATAATCATGACAAGGAGGTCATGTAAGGCATCATATACCTCCACCTCGTAACGTTGTGCTGATTTTAAAGTGACATATTAACTTTTCTCATTCGCGCTTCGCATATCCTCGATTCCCACTGTATGTCGGATCTGCCAGTTTTCTTTATTGTCCTTTTTAAATGCGAAGCATTTCTTATCGAACTTCGGCGACCTTGAGCATATCTATCTATCTATCTATCTATCTATCTATCTATCTATCTATCTATCTATCTATCTATCTATCTATCTATCTATCTATCTATCTATCTATCTATCTATCTATCTATCTATCTATCTATCTATCTATCTATCTATCTATCTATCTATCTATCTATCTATCTTTCTATCCGTCCATCCATCTGTCCATCCGTCTTTCCGCCTGTCTGTCTGTCTGCCTGTCCGTCCATCCGTCCGTCCATCCGTCCATCCATTCATTCGTACGTCCGTTCGTTCGTTCTTGCATCCATCCGTCCATCTAGTGAACACTCCAAATATTGCCATCTCGCATCTTTTCATCCTATAGAAGTACCGCCGTCCAGCGGACATTCCAAGGACTAAACGAGAGGTGGGCACCTACTACATAAATTGAGGAAGCATGACCTACGTCTCAAGAAACTCCGCCTCTAAAACAGCCAAAACAATCTCCGTTGAAGGCTGTTGTGCTTCTTAAGGATACTGCTTAAAGGAGTTATGGGAACTTGTTTGGCTTAGGGTGCACGCGTCAGGTTAGGTAATACCCGTGCGGTTGGCAGGTGGCTGCGGTGTCCGACTACTGATTCGAAGGTCATGGTATAATATCCGGCCCTTGGGGCCCGCGTTTCGACAAAGGCTGAATGGTAAAGGCCTGTGTTGAGGTCTCCTAGAGGTCCACACTTTCGCAGTCCTTCAGTGTGGTTCGTCTCATAAGCATACCGAGTTTTGAGACGACAAGTCTTAAGATTTAGTATTTAATTTGCTTAATAATTAGTATTGTAATTTGCTGGTTGCTTTGGAGGTAAGAAGTAATTGAGTGACACAAGTGCACATTATCAAGAGAACGTACATGTGCATAAGAGGATGTTCTAAGAAGAACCTATGAAACACAAAAATTCGACGTGTCAGCCCACACCCAGGTTGTCGTGTCCGCCAGACGCGAGCCGAGCAAGCGGAAGAAGGGGCGGAAGCTCTGCGTCATCACAACGGAAGTTTGTCTCAGATTTTTCGGAAGCCGATATGGTATAGTAAACGTCGTGGAGGTTGGCACGTCGCAGAGAATCATGTGTATGTCTGGTCGACTCATGTTTAGCCACCCTCCATGAATGTTGTCTAGTTCATTCAGTTCGCATGAAGTTGCTGCCTAAACCCCGCAATATCAAATAAACGATGGAGAGGAAGAATGATAGCAATAAAGTCAACACGTGCACAAGGTTTAGATTTTGTAATGGGATGCATGGTGTCAATTAGGTGGACTTTGCGGCAGCACATCTCACTCATCTCGCACATTGATATTAATTAGCGCTCTAGCCAAAAATATTCCACTTATTCGAACTGGCGTGAATCTTACGTTGACTTGAAAGGAAAATAATACTAATTACGTTTTCTGCCCAAAATGTATATTGAGTTGTCTTTTACGATTAATCTCGGACAATAACAAGAAATTCAGCTACCCAAACGTTGGAGTGAACTTAGGATTGCCCTGGCAACAGCCTTATGCCGTCGTTTTAAACAGTACACCTCATTGTCCTTAAACCAACACAAGACTATGTGCGGTCGTAAGGCAGCAGAAAGAGAGAGAGATAGAGAGAAGCGGAGGTCACACAGACTGACTCAGGAAATATATTGAGTGTTCAAGGCTTATTCGGACTCAGACTCGCCACAGGTTAACCAGGACGTACTCATACTCACATTGACGGATTTATCTGAGTCTGAATGAGTCGAATTGTGAGTATATTTGCGCATGATGAGCATTTTCAATGATGGCCTCAATGATCTTTAATGACAATAACTGACAGAACAGGTGCACTAAGCAGTCCCTTTTAATATTTTACATTTATTTTACATTCAAATACAAGCTATTAGTGGTTTCAATCCAGTAAGAACAATTTTAATGAACGACACGACTTCCAAATGGGGGGTGGGGGGTGTCTAGAAGTACCGCACCGCTTTAGGGCATCGGGCTGTCGCATGCTGTCATCACTTGTTACAACGCTAGCAGGCAAAACAACGCCTAGCACAACAAGCTATAACATACTGAGAGCGTTCTCACTCGGGCCAAGGAAAAATCTTCTTCCTTTTGTTTTTCGAGTGCCTTGATGATTATGAAGCACTTTAAGGGGCCGGGCCATCGTCACTTTGGAGTACCGCAAGTACAATCACATATAGAGATAGAAAAAAGAGAAACCAGGCGAGCAATTCAAAGGGAGGGAAAAAAATTTTTAAAAACTTAGGAAGCAAAATAAAAATAACCTGAAATAAATTTAAAAAAGGGGCAGAAATCACCGGGAAAAAGTTGGCAGATCCCACGTACAGTGGGAATCGATGATATGCGAAGCACGAATAGGAAATGTTGATATGCCACTATAAAATCAGCCCAACTTACGAGGGGGAGGTAAATGATGCCGTAGATGACTTTCATGCCATGATTATCATGTTTGGATGTTTCGTTTACTTTCGTCATCTATTCACGGCACGTGACACTAAATTTGTTATATTCGGAGCTAGCAAAGCGACCGCGAGCATGCTGTCAGCGTGGTATATTGTCATGTCCTTACATGACACGCATGTCAGGATTATCATGTTTGCACCAGTCATATATTTCGTCATCCATTGACGTCACGTAACACTGAATTTGGTATATGTGGAGCCAGCAAAACGGCCGCGAGCGCATGATGAAGGACCCAATACACTCCGATGTTGACGCGCGCGCACGCTGGGAACGGCGACGCTACGCCAGCAAAACGCGAGCACTCTATAGTCGGACGCCAGACGCAACCAGCGTCACACCAGCGCGGCCCGACGGCAACCGGCGTGAAATGTGGCATGCTGCATTTCACGCCGATACGTTACATTTCATTCCCAATTAGCAGCCATTGGCATGTACATTGAGCACTATCTGACAAGAGAGGGTTGCTACGTTATACTCGCTGGGCGTAACCTCCCAGGTTTTAGAAAGGTTGAGCGAGCGTTGGGCCGCAGTGTCATAAATACAGTGAACTAGTACATACCATGAACTCGCGGTGGTTAAAGGTGGGAAGTAGACACGAAGCGCAAGCCATCAGAAAGTGTGCGTGTGCCTCCTCTGGTTCAGTCCTTGGAATTTCCGCTGGATGGCGGTGCTTCTGATGAAAAGATGCGAGATGGTGGTACTTGGAGTGTTCAATAGGTAGACGAACGGGCACACAGACAGATGCATGGACGGACGCACGGATGGCTGCACGGACGGATGGACGCATGGACGGAGGCAGTAGCGGATGCATGGACGAAAGCAGGGACTGGCGCACAGATGAACGTGCGGACGCACGAACACAGGCACGCACGGACGGGCAGATGGACGCACGGGCGCCCACACAGACGCACACATGGATGGACGGAAGCAAGAAAGAATGGACGGACGAATGCTTCGCCCCACTATCCATCATTCACTCCGTGGATATGCTGCCATTTTTTTAGCGATAATCGCCTTCCGGGTAAGAGTATATGGCAGATTTTTTATTTTGTCGATACAAAGATTGAAATCGCAGCTTTTGCGCGGCTCCCGGAAAATTATAGAGTGAAATCAAGGTTATGAATGCGCGTATCTTCTATAGACTTTGATCAACTTTACTGGACAAGAGCAAAATAGCTTTAAAGTTACAAGCGAAGCCTTTTGAAATTAAACAATGGGCCTGTTTCTCTGTTGTGTTTCACATACTATCGCTTGAATACGCACGCTACACCTGGACATTAACCTGAGCAAGCACGGAGGTTTTTTTCCAAATGATAGTTATTAAGAGCTTCGCGCAAACGGGCTCCAAAGCTACATTTGGTTAATCCGTTGTAAGTTTCAATGAAGTCTGTTTTATGATCATCGTTATATACGGCGAACAAAAAAAAATTGGCAGATCCCACGTACAGTGGGAATCGATGATATGCGAAGCACGAATGAGGAAAGTTGATATGCCACTTATTAATCAGCTCAACGTTAAGAAGTGGAGGTAAATTATGGCGTAAACGACTTCCGTTTCATGACTATCATGTTTGGACGTGTCGTTTACCTTCGTCATCTGTTCACGTCACGTGATGTCAAATTTAGTATACGTGCAGCTAACGAAACAGCCGCGAGCACGCTACGAGCGTGGTACGTTGTCAGGTTCTTACATGACACGCGTCTCATGATTATCATGTTTCCACCAGTCATATACGTTCGTCACCCATTGTCGTCACGTAACACACAATTTCGCATATGTGGAGCTAGCAAAACGGTCGGAGCGCATCATGAAGGGCCCAATATACTCCAACGTAACGTTGACGTGCGTGCACGCTCGGCACAGCGATGCTACGTTAGCAAAACGCGAGCACTCTATAGTCTGAAGCCAGCCGCAACCAGCGTCCGTCGTCGCGGCTCGACTGCAACCGGCGCGAAATGCGACCTGCTGCATTTCACGCAGATGCGTTACCCAGACAACACTGCGTCTCACTCTTTCCGTGACGGAGGGACGCCGGACACGCTGAAACACGTATGCGTCAAAGTAAAGCAGCGCGGCGTGCGCCTACGAGTAAATGGAAGGTCTGGCGCCTGACGTGGACACACCGGCGTGACGCGACGAAATGAACGCCACGAACACGCGCGCCGGGTCACGTTGAAGTGCATAGGTATTTTGACTGTGGCATGTAGTCATCTTCTCACATGACACGCATCTCATGATTATCATGTTTGCAGAAGTCACATACCTTCGCCATTCATTGACGTCAGCTAATACCAGATTTGGTATATGTGAAACTAGCGAAACGGCCGCGAGCGCATGACTAGCGTAGATTGTAGGCATGTTGTTACATGACACCTACGTACACTGGTTATTATCATGTTTGCACCAGTCACATACAATCGTCATCCATTCACGCCCCGTAATACCAATCTTGGTATATGTGACGCTAGTGAAACACGCTAACTGAGGATTTTTCATTCGATCATTCATTCATTCATTCCCTCACCCATTTATTTAATGCTGGGGCGCTCTGTGCTTCGTTTGGTTGAATTTCCCTCTAAATTGGTAATAAATTCAACACAGAAACCTAAACGATGCCACTCGAAGCAGTTACACTGTTTTAGAGACGGTCGTCTATAAGATATTAATTAGAGTACATTTCTTTTTTGGCGGTATTTTTATTGTGTAAATTAGTCCTTCCAGTTGGTTGGACGTTGATTATGAAGAATTTTTTTCCAAGTGGCTTTTTGTCTTCTATAATCACGCGTACACTCATCGTTCCACCAACGAGAGGAGGATCGTTTATTCAATGGAATAGCAAATTCGGAATTTTTCCTAGATCCCTCCAGCATTGAACCAATCGTAGATGCAATCTCCTTAGTACTGGGATTTCCATGTTTGGAAATTACAGAACGGAGACAGGCTTGAAATTTGCTATGTTTGATGTATGTGCGTTTTGGCAGATCTTAAGTTATTGTTGGAGAAGTAATATCAACAACTACAGGAAGATGGTCGCTGTTAGTTTCCGAATTCTGAACAGCTCATGACAAAACCTTGACTGCATTGGAGCACAACGTTAAATCTAACACTGAGCAAGTCTGACCTCGGACAAATGTTACATGGTCTTTATTCACACACGAGAGGTTGTGGTGAAAGTTTATTCCCACAGTCACCTACCACAAGAATTTGTCCTTAGGCCCTAAGACAAATGACGTGAATTAAAGTCTCCTGTGAGTACAATTTCCTTTCTACATGCTGCCAAAACACTGTCAAGGTAACACGTACTTTGCCCACCGAAGGGGACGTAAGAATCTATAATTGAAAAAGGGTGGCATCCGGGGAGACAAAACTCTAATACTACAATTTCACAATACGAGTCTTAACTTTTTGAGAAAAATTTTCGTCCTATGGCATAATTCACTTGATACAAGGATCATTAAACCACTAACACGTGTTGGGCGATCTAATCCAAAAGAACGAAAACCTGCAAGATGGAAATTTTTATCTGGTGTCAGCCACGTTTCTTGGAGAAATAAATATCTACATTAAAATGATTGAAAAAGTAATGTAAGTCGGTTGAGGCTGAAAATATGAAACGGCAGTTCCATTGTAGTACCCTCAACTGACCTATGGTGTTGAGCGCACCGCCGAGACGCATGCTGCACCCTTTTTAGCACTTTTACGCGAAACATCCGACTCATTCCGTTTAGGTTTGGACTTGAGATTGGTGGAGATAGGGGATCTGGTACGTTTATTAGTTCGCATATCAAGTTCCATATCCGTTGCACCACTTGTGCTCAGCTGAGGCGTATGTCGGTCCATGTGCACCTGTGTTTCCGACTACTTAGCCTTGTCTGCAGATGCAGCAGAAAGTTCGTCCAACACTACATTGCTAGCTGAGCGGCATTGCTGGTAATGTCCGATCCTTAAGGTTCAGTACTGGTCTGTACTCCTTGCACAATCTGATTTGAAAGAATTTGCACCGAAGAATCGGAAAGGTTAGATATGAGTTTATTCATTGCCTTACTCACTGCCTTTTACACAGCAGTTTCAATAGCCTGCGATAGGTTTGAGTTTATACTGGAAGTGTAGCACGCTGTAATGTCAGAGTGTGCAAAAGCCTTGTCTCTAACTAAGTCAATGGCTTCCCTTCGAGAACAACGGTGGTGGTCAATAACTTCTAGACCCTTCTGAGAATGAGTGGAACAGTCAGAGTTGTCGGCGCAGTGACTCTTCCCACAGCGACAGCACTTTTCCGCTGTTCCAGTACACTCGCTTGAAAAATAGCTCTCTCTGCAGGTGCTACAATGAACGTTAGATTTACGAGTCTCTCATAATCATATGGTGGTTTTGGGACGTTAAACACCACATATAAATCAATCAATCAACGTTTGATTTACATCGTCCCATACTGTGGCCGAATCTCCAGCAGTTTTTGTACTGAATCGGACGAGAAGCAAAGGGCTGTACTCTAAAGATCAATGGTCATAATTATATTTCTGACGGGCATGTTCCGGTTGGTATACCTCTCTTTGTTGACTAGGCGATTACATCGATAAAGCGAAAGAACGCCTGCTCCAGAGAGCCTGTCTAGAGTCTCAGCTGGACTCATCTTGGAGTCGTCTTCTCATACAAGGCCTTTGGTACATGCAAGGTGAGGCGGAATGAGAGCACTCACCGGAGTAGCAGCAAACGAGGTGCATTTGAGAAGATCCTGCACGCAGGTCTGATCCGGTGACCTACACACGATACCTCCTCGCCCAAATAGGCGCACATCTTTGATTGTCTGGTAATGGTGTTAAGTTGTTTTAGGTTCCTTTTGGACCACCTGAAGGTTTGTAAGTCTGATGAAGCCTTCATTTGTAGGTACCAGTGCCACGGGAATGCTGTCGATACCACTGCGGAAAAAGGAGTCTAGCGGTAATTCATTAGACGGCAGGGACGCTGACCAGGCCTGGCCAGGAGAAGTAGTTGACATGAGCACCAGAGATAGGGTTAGGCTCAAAAACAGATAAACCAGAGATTCAAACACTAAAACTGCAAAGCTAAAACCACTCAATCCTCAGCCAAGAACACCCCAGCAGGTTTCGCACGGGCAAGTTTGAAGGCATGGAAGACGTTGAACACGTCGAGGCGGATGGCGCCAACCGAGAACCTATGGCTTTGCAAAAGTGCGATACTGATGATAAAGTTTTCCAGATGAATGCCACAACCCACCACTAGGCATTGGCCACTAGGCGTGCAGCAGCAACATTTATTAAACAGAAATAAGGAAATAATAATGGGATAAATATATTGCGAAAAAGATAGCCAAAAGAGAAAAAAACTATTTCGAATAATTTTGGTATTTTTAATGCATGCTACCTAATGTTAAACATATAAACTAACTAATTGATATGGTTAAGGTGAATAAATAAATGAAAGATAATCTTTTAGATGCACTGATAGTATTAACATGGCATTCTATTTGATTATTTTAAATAATGGAGCATCGTAAATGATCCTGTTGCATAGCCCTAGTAGCGACGCCCCAAGGAAGAGCAATGATGATGTGTTGCTTAAGGGCACGCGTTTGAAAAGATGATCTCACAAATCTTGGCCTTATCTTTTTATATCTTCCACATTCGATAAAGGAGTGCTCTATTGGGTCTGCTTCATTAATAAAGTTCTTCAGGGTGAAGGAATGAATCCAGACTTGTGTAAGTAAAAGTTTATGGACGGTAGTCTGCATTGAAATTTTGTTAACCTAACTTCCAAAAGCCTTGTGCTGCACTATGAGCTATTCCACGGATACCTAAGATGCTGGAAACTTGCGTCGCTTAGCACAGAAGATTTGGTATGTTCATCGTGCAGACAAATGTTTCTGAATGGAGCAAACGGGGTATTGCTGGATAGTTTTAGAATAATTAAGACAGGTCCTTTAACGGATCATGTTACTAGGACGTCCACCACTTCATTCAATTCTGATCCAGTGTGGCCTGGAACTCAAACCAGATGGACATTCCGCACATAACTGGGCATATAAAAATAAAGTTCTGTGAGGCAGTTCGATGAGTGAGATGCTGCTGGAGTGATGCACACCGACAAATAGTCTGTTAGCACCACTACTAAAGTAATGTGTTGGGACTTTAGACAATACAAAAATACTTGCCCTTTATTTAGCCTAGAATATGAGTGTGAAGTCTGGTAAGCGAAGAGAAAAGAATCAACTAGGATCCGTTGAATAGATTCCCATTCCGGCCTTTACATCAGTTACAGAAGCATCTGTGGCTATACTGCTGGATTTATCCACACGCTCTTGAGGTGGTCTTTCAATAACCTTTTTAAATATATGGTGAGTAATAGTTTAGCGCTCTTTGTAGATATATCAATAAATTTTATTACCTTAATGGGATTAAGTACGGTAGGGTAAATTGAATGACGAAGTGACACTTGTAATGGTTCCAGAAGATTACCCGCAAAAGTTATTTGAGATCCATGTAGCCTAGACCACTCACATTTAAAAAAAATGTGGATGGCGCACCAAGGAACACATATTCAGAACTTCTGCGTGGGGAGGCGTAGATGTTTAGATGTGTTTTAACTGTCAACATTCTAAACCTAGTTTTAAGGGATGGTAGGTATGCTTCGTTGTAAAGTATACTGTTGGCTACAAACTTTCGAAGGCTGAGACATAAACGTAGTGCCTCACGTTTCAAAGTTAAAAGAGGGCGTAATTCATAAGCGACTCTCAGAGAAAACAATACACACCGAAACCCTAATAATGGGAAGACATACATACAACAAATCATTAATTATGTTTCCCCTACGCTTTCCAAACTGACTGTTGCTGATTGTCTTAATAAACCGACTGCTTGTGAACCTTCAGCTGCAACATACTTAATGTGCGAGCTCCAATCAGGCTTAGCTATTTATACTAAGCGTATATATTTTAATTAATCTACCTGAGTAATAAATACCTGTCCATGCGTTAGTAAAATCTGCACAAGAAAAGTCAGTAGGAAAGTAACGGCACTTTGGCTAACATTCAGAGACAAATTCAGATCATTAAGCCATATTTGAATCTCATCCAATTATGCCTGTATAAAGTAGTACAGCGAATGCATATCGCTAGAAGAAGCAAAGAATGCAATGTCGTCTGTGTACACGCACATTTGCATACGCTTGGGGTATACCGAGTCTCTGGTGCTTCACTTTCTTCTACTTCAACTCTTTTCACGATCCTAATCAAAGCATACTTGAACGGAAAGATTTTGGTCTGTCTGTCTCTCTGTCTGTCTGCAACACGATTCAGCCACCCGGGCTAAGTTTAAGCACTTGCCGAACGCCCATCCATCTTGAACTTGTGGCTGCGTTCATACATTGTCGATCAAAAAGCAAAGACTACGTATATCGGAGGAGCAACATAAGTAGATAAGTATTAGGTGGTTCGTTTTTTTAGTATAAAATATATAGATTCGCAGTTCCGAAGATCTTGGTGTTTCTTACGCTGCGCTGAAAAAGTGACGCTGTGCACGAAAAGGCCCTCTGCCGATGATATGGTGGCGCCACCTGGCAGTACGGAAATGGTAGGAGGACAGCATCACGGGTGGCCGCGGATGTGAGCAGTGCTCACGTAGTACGCATGGCAGGAGGCTAACGTCTCTCGACGACATTTGCAGCGAAACACGCAAATACGCCGGCAATTTTATTGCAAGGCACGTTGCCGGGACAGCGTGCGTGCCTTAAAAAAGCTAGCCCTGCTACTAGACCGGCAGGGTACCTTTTTTTTAAGGCAAGCTGCTGGGCTAGTTGGTTAAGATTTATAATAATGTGGGTCTGCGTCTTCCTTCTCTCTCCGTGTCGTGAAGCGCTACACCACATGAATCTTGAAGAACTCGTCTTTGTAGATGATGTGAGCTTTATCTTGCTGCAAACCTAGTTTCCGATTGCGTCGATGTCAAGCACCGCCTACTCATTGCCCACCTTGCGGCTGGTTGTTTACATCACGTGGTTTATAAGCTAGCGCTGCCATGATACAGCTCCACGTGAAGAAACCAAAATGTTCTCCTTAAGCACAACGTCGGGCTTTCGGTGTGATTTTACGCCCGCTCGGGCGACGAAGCTAGAGGACTTTCAGTGAGTTTCCCGCTCTCGCCCTCGTCGAGTCCATGTGTGAACGCGACTTACGGGATACAATTATGCGACCACAGCCCGCTAGTGGAGATGAGTTTGGGACCTTCACTTTCGGCCACGAGTTTGCAGGCAAGGAGGATGTCTAAAGAAATAGAGACAGATAGATGAGATGGAAAAAGAGTGCTGCAACGGCGATTCGGCCTAGGGTAGAGGCGCTCTTGCGGTGTGACGTAGAACACAGGGAGAAACAGGAAACGGTGAGGCTGCGCAGCCAGATTACGCTGGTGGAACAAGCAGAGAAGCGTCGAAAGCAATAACGCGGGTGAAGCTTCGCCAATTGTTCGTCTCCATATGAATGTTGAATGAATTCTGTTTTCGCTATTCTCCCTTCATCTTTTCATTTTGCTTTTTTTCTTCTTAAATATAGCAGCGCTCTAAGAGTACTTCTCACCTCAAGAACAGCGTCCGTCTTCGAGGGAAGGCGCTGCTGTGCACTGGGATAAACGAGCTCTTACATGTGACTTCATGTGACGATGCCCCATTACTGCAGAAGGAAAGGACTGTACAGATCCCACTAAAACAAACCATACACGACAAGCTATAGTGTAGCCTAAGCCATTTTTAATGATGGCTACTGGTGCATAATGATCACTAAATAACAGGTGTCAGCTGATTCATGAATAATGTCAACTACTGATGGATAACGTGGCCTACAGTGTTGCCATGTGCACCCACTTCGGTCATGGGGCCCGCCTCAGCACTAACCGTACTGCAGTACGGCGAAACACTTCTTGAAGACTTGCGGCATGCGAACCTTACGGCGACGCAGCATATTCTGCGTTGACTGGTCTGCTCTTGCCACTTGGGTTCATGAAACCTATGTTTTGGTCAATGCACTTGTATACATGGCAACCATTTTTCATTCATTCATTCATTCATTCATTCATTCATTTATTCATTTATTTTTTTATTTCTATGGTCATCACCACTTCTTTAGGTTCAAGCTGTTCCTTGCTTTTTGTGAGGAGTTCGCAGCCGTATAGAACGTATAAACGACATCACTACTGGGGTTTTGCTTTGCCTTGCAGTGTTCACTTAAAGAGCGAAATGGAAATTCTATTTGTTTTTGCACTGCTTATTATTGCGCTGGTTACAACTCAAGGTATTTAGATAGGTTGTAGAACTCTGAAATGTGTACCTAGTAGAACACGGAGGCTTTTCAGGATGACTGAATCTATAGGCTTGCATGGCTTGCAATGTTGAGCCTGTTTCTCGAATCCACGGGATGGCTTTATGCTTTCCCACGGTAGAGTACAAAGTACTGTAAATTGTTAACCACTTTTTCTAAACACGCTAACTGGCAATTTTTCTCAACATGGAGACAATTTACTTATGGGATTTTATATGACAGTTTTATTCTATCTATCTATCTATCTATCTATCTATCTATCTATCTATCTATCTATCTATCTATCTATCTATCTATCTATCTATCTATCTATCTATCTATCTATCTATCTATCTATCTATCTATCTATCTATCTATCTATCTATCTATCTATCTCTCTCTCTCTCTCTCTATCTGCCTACGACTTTTAGCTCTCCTGGCCGTTTCGATAATGGTATCGATACCAAACTTGGTATGGCATAACATGGCTGTGTGAAGACATTACGTCAAGTGTGAGTTCCAAGGGACGGCCTAGTGCTTTCCCCTAGTAGAGTACCAAGTACTCTAAATTGTTCAGTACTTTTTCTGAACACATAAACTTCCAACTATGAACGGATCACTGCTCGCCCATAGTTAAGTATGAGGTACTCGAAATCATTAAAACATTTGTTCTAAACACTGCGTGTGAGCCGAACGCTGTTGTACTCCAGGCTCACGCCGCAATTTTTGTCAGCAGATTACCAAGCACTGTAAGGCCCACGGGCCGGCTTTATGCTCCCCCATAGTAGAGTACCAAGTACTCAAAGTCGTTGGCCACTTTTTCTAAACGCCAATGGTAAAGAAATGTTGCCAGCAGTCGGGGCGGCTCACTGTTATCCCTTAGTTGAGTACGAAGTACTCGAAAGCGTTCAACACTTTTAGGGGCGAAGCTCCTTATAACGGCACCCGTTCGTCCCCCGTAGTATGTAACAAGTATAACATTTTGACCTCCAAGGTGGTGCCGGTGAGAGACTTCTTCTGTGCGTTGATAACAATAAAAAATAGTGCTCAATGTACATGTCAATGGCTGCTAAGGGGGATTGAGAGACAGGAGAATTCGGCTTTTAGTTAACGCGCAGGCTGCGATCACCATTTGCAGCCATTTACATGTACATTGAGCACTATCTGGCAAGAAAGGGTTGTTACGTTATACTCGTTGGGTGTATGGATGGATGGATGGAAAAACTTTATTTCGTCAGAAAGCAACTGAGGATGATTCCGTGTTAGATGGCCATCAACCCAAGGTTGGCGGCGACCTGTGTGGCCCACTCCACAACCCTTAACTGGACGACTGGGTCTGAGCTGGTCAACACGGCCTCCCAGTGCTCAAGAGAGGGATCACGCATAATATCCACCGGCGGCGGCACTATGCTACTTTCCCAAAGTATGTGATCATATGTTGCCACAGCCTGACACCATTTGCATTGCGGCTTAATCTCCTCCGGGTACATTTTGTTCAACACGTAAGGGTTGAGAAAAGATTGCGTCTGCAGTTTTCTCCAGACGTATTCCTGCGCCTTTGTCAACCGCTTGTGCGAGGGCGGATAAAACCTCCGCTCTAGTTTATAATGATTCGTTATGTCATGAAAGAACACCAGCCCGTCTCTCGCGGACCTCCCCGGAACTGGCGGCTCACCTACCCGGCTGACGAAACCTCGAGCATTCAGGTGAGCCGCCTCGTTCCCAGGGTTCCCAGAGTGTGCTGGTACCCAGACAATTTCTATTTCTCTCATTTCTCGTCCCGTGGCCCCATGCAGAAATCGTGCGGCGGTCGCCGATATTCTGCCCCTCGCCAGATTTCGGATGGCTGTCTTTGAGTCACTGAAAATCAAATCTGACTGCGAATTAGTTATAGCTAGCGCTATTGCCGCTTCCTCTGCAGTTTCCGAGGAGCGGGTTTTGACCGATCCAGAGGCGACCAAGCGCCCCCGCCTGTCCACCACCACAATCACAAAAGCGTCTTTGTCCTTATATTCCGCAACATCTGTATAGACTGCCGCTTTGTACTCGCCGTACTCAACGTGTAAAGCTCTGGCTCTTGCCTGCCTGCGCTGCGTATGGTGAATCGGATGCATATTTTTGGGCAAAGGTTTTATGTACAGGGCCTTATGTAACTCTCGCCGCACCTGAATTTTAGTGTCCCCAGTGGGAGCCTCTGCTCCAATGCCAATCCTTTCCAATATAATCCTGCCCGCTTTGGTTGTCGAAAGCCTAGCGTGCTGCATCACCAGATGTGCCTCCCATAATTCATCCAGGGTGTTGTGTACTCCTAGTTTTAACAGCCTTTCTGCAGGTGCGTTGTTAGGCAACCCAAGCGCTGCCTTGTAAGCTTGCCGGATCATAGCCTCGACCTTACCTTTTTCTGTGGCATCCAACTTCATATAAGGTGTCGCGTAAGTAATCCTGCTGAGCACAAACGCCTGTACCAGCTTACAGAGTTCTTTTTCTTTAACCCCGCTTTTAACGGTTAGCGATTCTTCTGATTAGCCTGACAGTAGCATTGACCGTGGTCTTAAGTTTTTCAAGGGCCACCCTATTCTTCCTGTTAGTTTGCAGATATAGGCCAAGAATTCTAATCGTTTGAGCTTCAGCTACCGGCCTACCCCCTACCTTTACCTCTAACGGCGGTGGCGGAATATAGTGCCTTGCATGTAGCCCTCTGGGTTTGTCCCGAATTACAAAGAGCTCGGACTTTGGCTGAGAGCATGAAAGTCCCACCTCCCCTGCCAACTCTTCGACAATATTAACTGCCTGTTGCAGTGTTTCTTCCAGATGCGCGTCACTACCCCTGGTTACCCATAGAGTAATATCATCTGCATAAAATGTGTGTTTGAGTCCCGGTATCTCCTCCAGCCTCGGCGGTATTTTAATTAAGGCGATGTTAAACAGGAACGGTGACAAAACTGAACCCTGCGGCGTCCCTTTGCCTCCCAACGTGAATGAGTCCGATTTGATATCTCCTATTGAAATTTCTGCGGTTCGGCCCTCCAAGAATGATCTGATGTAGCGAAATGTCCTGACCCCTGGGCCAATTTCCGATAGGTTATTCAATATTGCCTCATGCGAAACATTGTCGAAAGCTTTATTCAGGTCAAGCCCCAATACAGCTTTGGTGCCCGTGCCATGCCCGGGATTGACTACATCATGTTTTAACTGTATCATGACATCCTGTGTGGACAAATTGGCCCTGAAACCTATCATAGTTGGGGGAAAGATGGCCTTGTCCTCTGCATAATTCTGAAGCCTGTTGAGAACCACGTGCTCCATCAATTTGCCCACGCATGATGTCAGCGATATGGGGCGCAGGTTTTCCAAGCAGAGTTTCTTGCCTGGCTTCGGAATAAATATAATCCTAGCATGCTTCCATTGTGCTGGGATCTCCCCGGCCGCCCAATACTCATTTATCAAGTGAGTGATCGCCCCGACCGTTTTGAAATCTAGGTTTCTCAGCATTTTATTAGTAACTCCATCCGGACCTGCGGCAGACGTAGTACGCAGCTGCCCCTTGGCAAACTCCACCTCCGCAATTGTGAACTCTTCATCTAGGTCTGAGTTTTCCACCCCCGAGTAGTGTGATAAGCAACCGTCTACTCCATCAGTTATGTACCGATTCCGGAGTTCCTGCATAAACTCTCCAATTGTGCCTTCATATTGATGCATTAACCGAGTCATATTTGCCCCCGTTGCGCCGATTTTGTTGCTGCCGGATCCCAAAGATGCCTTAACAGCTGCCATGTCTTTTTGCATCTAAACTGTCCATTCATGCGATCACAAATCTGGCCCCACTGCTTGAGTAATTTTTGATTTTACGTTCTAACTTGGCAGTCCTTCTGCGAAGGACGCCATTATGTTTTTGCTTCTTCCACCTTCTCAAGAGACTCGCGTGCGCTTACTACATGTGTAATAGTCTCGAGTCAGCGGTAAACTCCTCCTGCTCGACTGGCACTTCTACCGTGGTATTATTTACATCCTCCTTGAGCGCCTGTACCCACGCATGCAGGTCATTAATTTTCCCGTTTACAGCGTCTGCTCTGTTTTTCCTAAATCTGTCCCAATCTGTAATTCTCTGTCCCCTCACTTTGTCTTTATGCTTCGCAGCGCTAAACGTCGTGGAAAGGATATAGTGATCACTTCCTAGGGCTTGTCCCGTGTTAATCCACTTTGCATTACTGATGCCTCTAAAAAATGTAAGGTCTGGGGAGGTATCCATGCTTATGCTGTTGCCTATTCTCGTATGATCTTGTGGATTGTTTAACAGCGTCCATCGCAGATCCCGTTCAACTTGCCAAAGCCGATTGCCCTTTGGGCTGGCTCGAATATAACCCCACTCCGGGTGAGGCGCAATGAAATCTCCTACCAGTATAAGCGGAGCGCGAGCTGCTAACCGTTGAGTTTGAATCAGGAGTTGTGGCAAGCCCAATCCTTTATTTTTTGGAGAACTGTACACATTAAGTAAAAACAGACTATTCTCATACTTTCGTTTGGGCAAAATCTCAAGCAAGACATAGTCTTCCCTGCTGCTATCTACGGAATGCTGAATGGCAGTGATGTTGCGATGGACTAGCACGGCTGTGAAGACGCGTGATACGCCTCTTGAATCAATTCCTGGCGCTGTAAATGCCTTAAATCCAGGTAATTTTACGGAACCACTAGCCTCCTGTAAGGCTATTATGTCTGGTTTACTGTCCAGATTTTGTACGTGCAACTGCAGGTTACCCCGCTTTTGACGAAAGCCCCTGCAGTTCCACTGCCAAACCTCAATTTGCTGGCGAGGCGCCATGATGAGGCACCAGGTTGACTAATGGTGCTTGGCCACCCACGGGAGGCAGTCTTGCCTCCAATAGAGTATGAAGCTGCTGAAACATGCCCATGACCTGGGTTTGGGAATCCCTAAAGTCAGTAGAGAGCATGCCGAGACGCTCCTCTATTGTGTCTAATCTGACTTCGATCTTTTCGACTCGAGCCTCCAACCTATCCTGTCTTCTCCTTTGTTTGCCTACTTTATCCGCAAGTGTTGTTACATCCGACTTAAGACTAATGACCTTAAAAACAGGCTGTGGCATGTCTACTGGTGACGTTTCGGCTAATCGTTTCGCGTTAGCTACCTCATCCCCCGGCAGTGGTCTCTTCACTGTCCCCCGATTCTCCACTTCCATAGCTGCACTATCCTGTACGCGAGCAGACACCTCTTGCGTCGCTTTCTGTAAGCCTTGCACTGCTGGTGCCTGTGTCCCCTGCCGTTGGTCGTTTCTAAGTACGCGTTCCATCTCTGCAATTTTGTTTTCCATTCTTTTAATCAAGTCTCCCTGTCGCTGAACCAGCGCTGCTAACTCCCTCTCTCAAGCGGTTTCGTTCTGGGAGGCCGTGCTTGACAAGCTCACCTTTTTGTTGGTGTCGCGTGCGCAGCTGTTGGTACTGGATGCTCGTCCACCATCATGGCCGCCCCCGCGCCCTGGCAATAGCGAGAAGGAACTCGACCGGTCCCTGCTTTTGCTCGTGCCTTCTTTACCCCTCGGTGACCGCTCCGAGGCCCTCGAGGACCGCTTATCGTTGCCAGCTTCGCTCTCTCTTTCGATGCTCTGCTGCCGGCCTGTCGGTGGCTTGCGAACCAGGCGGAACTTGCAGTTCCGGCTCCCTGTGTGATGCGCACCATGGCACACGATGCAGTCCGGCGTGCACGTAGGTGGCTCTCCTTCTGGCGGGGCAGGATGGTCCTTCCCGCAACGGTGACATAGGTTGCTCTTCGGACGATACCAAACGTCCGCTCGATGTCCAACTCGTCTGCAGTTGTAGCAGGTCTCGACTAAATTTCTGTACGGGATCACAGCGTACAGACAGTTCCAGTAAGTAATCTGCCGGGGTATGCGTTTTCCCCCGAACGTAATCTGAATCGCCTTTGACTTTCCCAGAGGTCTCGCGTCCAGAATGTCTATGCCTTCATTCTTCTTCAGGAATCCCGCCCGAACTTCTTCCACTGGGCATCCATCATAAGCATTGTAAATCACTCCCCGCACGGAGTTCTCCAACGGCGCCACGAACGCCGAAACCGGCAGGTCACGATCACCCAGCTTGAGCGTCTTCACAGTCGCATATGCCCCACTGCGATTTATGCACGGTGTGCTCACCGTCAACGTGTTGTTTGTGCCATTAACTCGCACAATGTTTTCTTCCGCGGCAATCGCACTCGTTAGATGCGCTGCTGCTCTCAGTGCACATCCGAGTTCTCTCGCTGTCACAACACTCAAGTCCCAGTTCTGGGGCCTGTACACAATCTTGAAATCCGTGGCTGGCAACTTGAGAAACGGTCCGCGTTTCTTCCATACCAGCGCTTTCCCCCGCTTGACTTGCCGTGCGTCTTGCGCCCGTCGCTGCCGGCCTGCGTCTCGCAAGGCTTACTCTTGGCGTTGTCGCCATGCTGAGTCCTCTTAAATTGGTCCTGTGCCTTCAGGACTGGAGTCCACTCTCCCGATTCAAAATCTTCGGGTGTTATAGTCTCCCCTTCGACGTAGTATTCCATCTTCAGCCCAACAAGGCCCACGGTCACCGGGCGCAAGTCAGACGCCGGGCGACGCGGCCCAGGCCAGGCTTGGTCTAGAAGATAGGCCTAGCCTTGCCACCGCGGGGTGTATCGGAAAATCTCGGAAACTCCAAAAACGGGGACAAACTTGCCTAAACGACTGGTGTCCGTAGGTACAGGGCAACCTCCTGCAGACGAGCCCACTGACAGCAAGTCCAGAAAAAAGCGCGCCCGCCGATAGTCGGTCACTGGGCCGGAGCTCATGCGAAACACGTCCGCACAGCGTCTCACTCCAGCCGCCTCTCTCGTTGGGTGTAACCTCCTTAGCTTTAGAAAGGTTTAGCGAGCGTTCAGCCGCAGTGCCATGAATACAATGAACTTGTATATACCATGAATGAACTCAAGGTGGTTAAAAATGAGAAGTAGATACGAAGCGCAAGCGGTAAGAAAGTAAAAGCCGAATTCTCCTGTCTCTCATTTCTCATTAGCAGCCATTGGCATGTACATTGAGCACTATCTGACAGGGAAAGGTTGCTACGTTATACTCGCTGGGCGTAACCTCCTTGGGTTTTGATAGGTTTAGCGAGCGGTTGGCCGCAGTGCCATGAATACAGTGAACTAGTATATACCATGAACTCGAGGTGGTTAAAGGTGGGAAGTGGACCCGAAGCGCAAGCCGTAAGAAAGTGTGCGTGTGCCACCTCTCGTTTAGTCCTTGGAATGTCCGCTGGATGGCGGTGCTTCTGTATGGGGAATATATGATGAAAATATGCGAGATGGTGGTACTTGGAGTGTTGATTAGATGGACGAATGGACTCATAGACAGATGCATGGATGGACGCATGAACGGACGCAGAGGCGGCTGCATGGACGAACGCAGGGACGAACGCACGAACAGACGCACGCACGGACGGGCTGATGGACGCATGGACAGTCACACTGACGGACGCATGGAGGGACGGAAGCAAGAACGAATGGACGAATTCTACGCCCCACTCTCCATCATTCACTCCGTGGAAATGCTGCCATTTTTTTATAAAGGCACAGACCACTTTCTTTGAGGAAAAATTAGCAGTTTCGGTCCTATATGAACGGCTACCACCCACGCTCCAACGGTAGAGTACCAAGCACTCTCAGTCGTGGAACACTTTTTCTAAAAACATGATGGTGGTATTAGAGGCTGAGATTAGCAGTGACGAATTATGTCATGGCACGTTTACCATTGTACAGGGTCGTTCATCTTGGTACGAAGACGGTGCAGCGTGACTACGCAAGGAGCCTTCATATGCCGCTGCCTCCGTTTATGAAGGCTCTCTGTCGCCGCGTGGAGTTACTGTACGTACTCCTTAAAGGGCCAGTCAACAGGCTCCGAAACGTGCCGGAAAAGCTGGTGCATTTTTCCAGCACGTGACCAACCACCTCTTTCCACGCACAGTGACGTCAACTGGGCGATGGGCGACGTGACGCAGCACGCAGCTTGTCGATTGGTCTAAATCAGGTCTCTACAAACAGTAGTGAAGCCAACGTCACCGATCGCTGAGCTTACGTCACTGCGCGTCGACATAGGTTGGTAACGAGCCGGAAAAATGCGCGAGCTTTTCCTGAGCGTTTCGGAGCCTGTTGACTGACCCTTTTACTCTATGGACGTGCTCTGCGTGCGCCAGCGCACATGGTGCGGCCACGCATCGAAGCTAATGTGCGCAAGCGACCAGGCATTGCCTGATATCTTCTGACGCGCTGGTGCGCCGTGGTTGGAGGCCGAGCGCAAGTGTCTTGAACGAGCCCGCCACTCTGATTTGTCCATGCCCCACCAACGATTCGCCCCGTACGGTGACTATCTAGGAGACTGAGAGAGTTGATCGTTCTCCGCGTACCCAGGCACAGCCCATGCAGCAGCCAATTAGAGAGAAGTGGTACAGAGCCATCTAGAATATTCTCACTAAACTGCAGTTTGTATGCACTTCTATAAGAAAGTTTCAAATAAAGTTTTCAATCAATCAATCAATCTATAAGACAGCACTGTCTATTATACTATCTGGGAGATACTGCGTTCTTTTCTTTCTTGTCTTTTTTTCTCTCGGTTACGCATGACGCATGACAAGGTTAGAATAAGAGGAGCTTCGCTCTTAAAACATAAAAAAAACTTTGTTTAAGCTCCTTTATACTAATATACAATAAACAAATTCTGTAGTAACAAGTTCCCTTCCATCGTATACTGACTGCTATTACGGAGAGATCAGCCTTGTTTTCTAGTTAAATTGGCATAAAAAATTGATTGATTGATTTCTGGGGTTTAACGTCTCAAAACCACCATATGATTATGAGAGACGCCGTAGTGGAGGGCCCCGGAAATTTCGACCACCTGAGGTTCTTTAACGTGCACCCGAATCTGAGCACACGGGCCTACAACATTTCCGCCTCCATCGGAAATGCAGCAGCCGCAGTGGGGATTCGAACCTGCGACCTGCGGGTCAGCAGCCGAGTACCTTAGCCACTTGACCAGCGCGGCGGGGCAAGGCGTAGAAAATCTAACGTATTTGAAAGCCCTTTACTAGACATGATTTAAAGGCGAAACAATATACTTCGCTACAATTGAATGCTATAAACTTGCATATCAGAGATAGCAGTATGCGATTGCTAGCCTTTCCACACGCAGACAAACGTTGGAAAGAAGATAAAAGCCTGTGCCACCGAAAAACGGTAATATAGGGATGGCCAACACCTACAATCAAATTTTATTGTCACGCATTACTTATAGGCTATTCCGCGGATTTTTCATTCAATAATTCATTCATTGACTCACCCATTTATTCAATACTATGGCGCTCTGTGCTTCGTTTGGTTGAATTTGCCTCTAAATTTGTAATAAATTCAACACATAAACCTAAACGATGCCACTCGAAGCAGTTACACTGTTTTAGAGACGGTCGTCTAAAGGATCTAAGCTAGAGTAGATTTCTTTTTTCGCGGTATTTTTATTGTGTAAATTAGAAGTACACTTATTTGAATAGACAACGAAACCGAGAAATAAAATCAGATTGAACATGGGGGCTTTTTGAGGTTGCATCAAGCTAAGTGTATCCACATGCATTTGGTTTTATGAACATTAGTGGTCCACGATTTTTTTTTCTCTAAACACAGAGTACTAAATCGTTACCCACTTTTTCTGAACACAGGCTTGGCGTTCGCTGGTAGGTGTCGGTCTATGATAGCCGTCCGTATATGGTCTTTCTATTGGCATTTCTGCGACGCCTTGTCCTTTCTCCGACGCATTGTCCAGCGTTTTTCATTGCTGGATGCGCAAAATGTCATGCACGGGAACACATTTGTTTTAACATAGCGCCGTGGACCATCCTCCAGCAGACTCGACCGGGCTTATATTCGACATGCTTTAGAGACGTTTGTCTCCGACTTACGTGTTCCGCCCATCCCACCTTCACCTGTGTACATCTCTGACCACCGTCCGATTCTCTTGGAACTAGAAATTCCTTTTTCTTTTTTGGAGAAACCATGGCGTCTTGATATTCGCGTCCACTAGGATGCGCGCTCAAGGTCGAATTTGTCCCGTCTAATACGGTTGTCACTCGCTGCATCTGATTCATTTGATTGGGATGCGCTTAAAACGCAGTGGCACCTGCACTGATCAGTTGAAGGGTGTTCACTTCGTCGTCGCGTTTCTGAGGAGCTGGCCGCAACTGCAGCGAAGTTACGCATCGCCTTGTGCGCCGACACGCCGTCTCCCCTGATGCGAGCTTGGCAACATGAATTACGTGAACGCTTCCAGCGTTTCATTGCCACTTCGTCTCTGGTGGCGGCTTCATGGCGTTGTAGGCACAACCCTTGTGCCCACCCTGAGGTGGTACGCTATGCGAAGCAATCGTGTTTTGGGCAGTCATAATCACTTGTTTTTACCACCACACAGACACCACGTACTCAGCCACTTACAACGCGTAATCGATCTCTTTTAGCAGCCAAGCTCTTTATTGCGCAGCCGTTCGTCCCTCGTAGCCGTTGTAGTGTGTAACAAGTATAACATTTTGACCTCCATGGTGGTGCCGGTGAGAGATTTCTTCTGTGCGTTGTTGAACAATGTAGGATAGTGCTCAATGTACATTCCAATTACTGCCAAGGGGAAATGAGAAACAGGAGCATTCGGCTTTTAGTTATGGCGCACGCTGCGATCCCCATTAGCAGCTATTGGCATGTACATTGAGCACTATCTGACAAGAAAGGTTTGCTATGTTATACTAACTGGGTGTAACCTCCTTAGTTTTAGAAAGGTATAGCGAGTGTTGAGCTGCAGTACCATGAATACAATGAACTAGTATATACCATGAACTCGAGGTGGTTAAAGGTGGGAAGCAGACCCGAAGCGCAAGCCGTAAGAAAGTGTGCGTGTGGCACCTCTCGTTTAGTCCTTGGAATGTCCGCTGGATGGTGGTGCTTCTATATGGGGAATATATGATGAAAGAGGCGAGATGGTGGTACTTGGAGTCTTGAATAGATGGACGAACGGACAAACAGACAGATGCATGGATGGACGCATGAACGGACGCAGGGGCGGATGCATGGACGAACGCAGGGACGGACGCACGAACAGACGCACGCACGGACGGGCGGATGGACGCAAGGACGGTCACACAGACGGACGCATGGATGGACGGAAGCAAGAACGAATGGACGAGCGAATGCTTCGCCCCACTCTCCATCATTCACTGCGTGGATTTGCTGCCAATTTTCTTGTTTTACTTCATCGAGGGCGTTTGACCGAACGGAGTTACAAACGCCGTAGTGGTTGTATAAAATTTCTAAAATGCGAAGAGACGCAGCCGGCTAAAGAAGAGATGTGGAGCTAAGTCTAGAGTTTGGATAGTCGATGAACAAATACCGGGATTTAGAGAGGTTTAGGGCCAACAATAAATACATGTAGAAGTGTCATCGTTGACCAGTGTCACGTCGTTTACGGCGTAGTTCGACATGGCCTCATCAAGTGTAAGGCCCGCGGAATGGCGTTATGCTCCTCTATAGGAGAGTACCAAGTACCCTAAATCGTTAACCACTTTTTTTTTCTAAACACGCAGGTCGACAGTTGAGGCCGTCGCATCAACGATGGTTTTGGCACTGATCCCCATAGGAAAAACAACGTCGAACACAAGTTCATTCTAAGGCGTCCAAGACGGGACGAGCGCCATGACTTCAACTGATGGACGCCCCTGACGTTGAACGCGCAGGGGCGTCACCAACGTGCCAAGTTGATTGTGGTGAAGAGCTCAACGTACGTCTGTCGGAGAATAGAAACTCTTAGCCGCTGATGTGATGTCAACGAGCTCTTCACCACAATCAACTTCACGCATTGGTGACGGCTTTCATCAGTTGAAGTCATGGCGCTCGTCCCGTCTTCACTTGTGTTCGACGTTAATGTCCCTACGGGGACCAGTGGCGAGACCATCGTTGATGCGATGGCATGAATAGTCGGCTTTTCTGAGGTATACTGCGTACAGCATCAGGGAGCTCAAAACTTCCAAGTAACCGTGAAGAGCATGGCTTCTATGTTTGTAATCGCCAATGCTGGCTGCCTGCTCATTGGCGGCTACATTTTTCAAGTAATCTCCGTTGATCCACAAGTGACCAACGTCGCCTGACTGTTCCTGCCATCGTTCAAAACGAGGCTCTTGTCCAGGTGATATCCCCACATGGCAAGGTGCTCACAGTCACCAGTGGTTTGATGAGTGGGCGACGCGGCGTACTCGCTGGAACGCGGTTTAATCGAATGGAGGTGAACGCCGCCAATCTGTGGCGACATTCTTTATTGGCATTGTAGCGAGGGCTGCAGAGACAAATCACGTGAATCCTACCGTCAGTGAAAGTATTTCCACAATAGCAGCCGTATTTTCAACGTGAAATATAAGAATATTGGCAGGTCCCACGTACAGTGGGAATCGATGATATGCGAAGCACGAATGAGAAAGGTTTATATGTCAGTTCAAAATCGACACAACGTTGCGAGGCGGAGGTAAAATATGCCGTACATGACTTCCATGTCATAATTATCATGTTTGGGCGTGCCATTTACCTTCACAATCTATTCACGCCACCTGATACCCAATTTGATATATATGTGGAGCTAGCGAAACAACCGCGAGCGTGCTATGAGTGTAGCGTGTAGTCCAGTTTTACATAACACACATGTCATGATTATAATGTTTGGACGTGTCCTTTACATTCATCAGTCATTCACGTCAGGTCATACCAAATTTGGTATATGGGGAACCAGTGAAACGGCCCCGAGCACGCTATGAGCCTAGCATCTAGTCACGTTTTACATGACACGGATATCATGATTATCATGTTCAGACGTGTCATTTAGCTTCTTAATCTATTGAAGTCATGCAATACCAAATTTGGTATATGTGAAGCAAGAGAAATGACCGCTAGCCCATGCATGAGCGTGGCGTGTGGTCGTAATGTTACACGTCACATATCTCATGATTATCATGTTTGCACCAGCCACATACCTTCGTCGTCCATTCACGTCCCGTAATACCAAACTTGGTATATGTGAAGTTGGCAAAACGGCGGGGAGAGCATCATGAAGGGCCCAATATACTGCGACGTAACGTTGACGCGCGCACGCTGGACGCAGCGACACTGCGCTAGCAAAACGCGAACACTCTATAGTCTGACGCCAGACGCGACCAGCGTTTGTCGGCGTGGCCCGGTGACATCCGGCGCGAAACGCGACATGCTGCATTTCACGCCGACGACATTACCCAGAATGCACCGCGTCTGTAACGCAGTGCGGCACGGGCCTGCGAGTATATGCCAGGCAGATCGGTGCCAGGCGTGGCATCGTCGGCCTGACGCGACGAAACGAACGCTGGAGCACACGCGCGTTGAGTAACGTCGAAGTGTATTGGAGCCTGGAGTATGACATGTAGTCATGCTCTTACATTACACGCATTTCACAAATATTATGTGTGTACCAGTCAGATACCTTCGCATTCGTTCACGTGACGTAATACCAAATTTGGCACATGTGAATATAGCGAAACGGCCCCGAGCGCATCATGAGTACGGCATGTAGTCATGTTGTAACATGACACGCATGTCATGATTATAATGTTTTGACATTTCATTTATATATGTCGCCCTTTTGGGTCATGTAATGCTGAGTTTGGTACATGTGAAGCAAGTGAAACGGCCGCGAGCGCATCATGAGCGTAGCATGTACTCATGTTGTTACATGACACGCATCACATGATTATCATATTTGCACCAGTCACATCCCTCCATCGTTCATTCACGTTCCGTATTACCCAATTTGGTGAATGTGAAGCTAGCGAAACGGCCGCGAGAGCATCATGAGTGTGGCGTGGCCTTGATAAGAAACAATTATGATTGTGGCCGTTTTTGTTGTCTAAACGTCTGAACTTTTCCCCAACACTCGTTTGTATATTCCGTGAGGGCTTTGATGAATTTGTCATCTAAATTTCTGGGCGTCTGATTCGTGGTCCCATCGGGGCCCGGGGTGGACGATGTCTTCGATTTCAAAAGTTACAATCTTAACACGGCATCTCTCATGGGTCAGTCTAAGGAATTGTTTTCTTCGCCTTTGCAGGAACTTAACTGCTATTTATACTTATAGCACCCCCCACGTATCTCTGCCTAATTCCTTCTACTAGTTATTCTTTCGAACCTTTGTATTTGTGTATGTCCACTAAAGTTTTGTCGTTGTGCTGTCTTGCTTACTTCCAAGTTTATCAGGCGCCTTAACAGGTTCCATGTTTTGATTTTCAATTTCCTTGGCATCTCTCTGTTCTTCACACCTGCAACATCCACCGTTGGCCGCCGTCTAGGTGTCATCTGCTCATGCTAGACACTTAGAGTGTGGCCCACATTTTTTTTTAAGTTTTCCGGTTAGGATTTCCTATTTTGTATCCACAATATTTGCTTAAATAACTGGGTTAGTGACATATTGAGGTAGCGTACTCTCAGGCATACTTTATTGAAACACATTTTGAACGGCGTATTTTGAATACATCATAAATGCTTAATGGTACTTCCATTTTTAACTCGACAACTGTTCAACAGAACTGCCACAAGAATTTCTTAAAGCGCACCGTATTTCAAAAATAAATCTACTACAATGTAACACCTTCTTTTCGAGTAATATTTCTGCAGAATTTGGGTCACATGCTTCTACGCGTAGTCATCCAACCATCCATCCAGGTAGATGATAGAGTACTCGAAATCTCGGAAGTGCTCTGAAAGCAGAATACTGGGTCACAGCGAAACGACATTTAGGAAAACAAATTGCCAAACTCAAGTACAACGGACGACGCACTGCACCGAATACCATTTCCTCGTTTTCTTTGTTTCACATCACGCTACAAAGCAGGTCCTTAAAGCTCTTGACCTAAGGTTCGTAGGCGGCCATGTAGAAGCCCTGATTATCCCATAGTGATATCCACAAACAGAAAAAAATTAAGATTGGGTCTTTCTTTTACAGGGAGCGAGTCACTGCATGTTTCAGAGCATGCACACTCATGCGAATATAATTCAGGCGACGTGTGCACGCTTCTCTTGCGAGAATTCCGTGACCATAAAAGCTTACTTACTTATTCTACATACTTAAAAATGGATGAGTCAGCCACGAATGAACAGCTTTGGAACTCTTGCCGTGGAGTCACTGGGTGAGCTCTTTCCGGATGGCTAAGCAGGCCACCTTACAAGAACTCGTCGCTGTACCCAGTACGTCTCACAGACTCATCCAACACGCATTCGCGTACCCTCACTACACGCAGATAAGAGGTAGAGCCACGTGACATGCGTAGCATCATTGTTCGTATTTCTTTTCATCTCCTTCTTTTCTGGTGTTTGTTCGCAGTGACCTGGCTTAAACTTGGGGTGCGTTGCCGTGTGTATATCAATTATATCAATTATTTCACTCTGCATCACACCTTCCTTCCAAGCGCTGCAAGCTCTTCGGAATATGAATAATTTGCCCTAACGAGCAAGGTAGCAAAGTATTGCGTTTATGCAGATGACACTTCTATCATAGATATGCTTTCTTCCAACTTTGATTTATTTCAGGCACTAAGTATTCCCGGTCACGTTGACACTTTATTCAGCGCATTTTAGCAAATGGTGAACTTATTTGATTGATTAGTGTTTTTTTTTTCAAAGCAAAAAAAAAAGAAATCCGCAGATTCCAAGGATGAATCTCAGCTTGCTGCAAACCTCATGTCAGGTTCGTCGTCTGCGCCGCTTGAACGAGACAGGTAGTCCTGATGTTATCAGTCGCTTTGGCACTACTGTGATATGTCCGCGTAATAAAAATGGGCTGGAAACTGTTACTATTAGGTTCAACTTGCTGCTTTACTGAAATCTAACCCTCGAAAATTCTTGTTCTCAGTCAACCCCAATAGAACCGATACTTTTCTTTATTATATATGGTTGACTGTTTCAGACTCGTTTGAGATAGCTAATGCGTTCAATATCAGTTTTCAATCATTGTTCATGCATGACAATAATGCCCTCCCTTTGTTCAGAAGTTCTAATTCCGAGCTGTCCATCAATGATCTGATAATTAACACAGATGGTGTCCAGAACTTGATTCTTAAGATACAAAACGAAAAAGTGTACTGGCCCAGATAATATTGCAAATAGCTTTCTGGTGTGGTACGTTTTCTGGTCCTCACGTAATTTGACCATCATTTCAAACAAATCTTCGTCCTCATATACAGTGCCTGAGCCCTGGAAGTTAGCCAAGGTCCTGCCTCTGCATAAGTCAGGAAACAGACAGCTCCTCCTAAATTATACACCCATATCACTCTCTTTCAATACCGGAAAGCTGCTCGAATACAACATTCATAAAGACATAACTAAGTTTCTTGAAGCAAATAACCATTTGACCAGCATACAACATAGATTTCGTCACGGCTTCAGTACAGTAATGCAGTTTGTGAAATTTTCACATCATATTATCAGTAATTTAAACATTGGTTATCAGATTGATGCCTGTATATATATTTATCAAAGGTGTTCAGAACCGTTATTGACAGCTATCTTTTAGATAAACTAGAGCTAATTTTAAATAATCAGCAATTCGTGGACTGCATAGCAAGCTCTATAAAGTCACGCTCTCAATTCGTTTCATTCAGTTCCAAGCCGTTCTCAGCCGCAAAAGTCACATCTGATGTCCCACAAGGCTTCATTTTGGGTCCTTTGTTACGTTTAATTTTTATAAATGATCTTCCCATCAATACTTGGTTCGTAGTTTCTCTCTGCGCCAATGATTGTGTACTTTATCTGGTAATCACTACTACTAATGATCATATGATACTTCAAGATTTTTTCTCAAATATTTTTTAGTGGTGCTTGAATTGGCAGATGCGCATAAACTTAAAAACATAGTTTTGTCATTCACAAACTGCCATTTTTCCATCATAGATACCGCTTCAATATCGCCGTTCCCCGGGCCCAGTCACACAAATATCTTGGCGTTATGTTCAAACACAACATGCAAGGGCCGCACCACATAGACTACATTACATCTAAAGCTATAAAAATATAGGTTACTTGAGACGTACGTCAGCTACATCTCCAAAATCCACCAAATTGCTAATGTACAAAACATTGATTCATCCCATATTAGAGAACGCTTCTTGCGCACAGAATCTATATAAAGTGTGCGATGTAGATAAAGTTGTTTCTGTGCAAAGAAATCAGTTCGCTTCATTTTTCATCGCTATGACTATGATATTGCTCCGTAATCTGCAATGAAACTTTTACAGTTATCCCCATTGTGTACTAGGTGTGATATCGACTCATTGAAGCTATTGCGCTCTTTCGTTCATTCATTATGCTGGTTATCTAATGACAATTACGTCGTGTATGCTAGTGCTCTTCCAATGAGAATCGGTAACAGTCTTAACAGTAAGCCATTTTTTACACGTACTTACATCTCCAAAGACAGTTCTTTTTTGCAAGGGCAATAGTTTACTGGAACGATTCATCTGTTTCCGTTCGTAAAATGAATATATCAGATTTTATAGAGTCATATGAGTGGCGTTAATATTTTCCCTCTCATTCTATAGCCGGTTGTGCTTAAGAGGTGATGATAGTTGCATCGTAAGGAACATGTAGTGATTTTGTTGTAATTATTTACTGTTGTACTTCTGTACCCCACTCTCCTGCAGAGGCCCTAAATTTGACTGGAATGTTTTAAAATAAACATAAATAAATACATAAATACATAAAACACGACCTAACACATATAACAGGCAAGAGTGGCATACTTTCGGAAACCGGTCTTCAACGGAGCAGCGCAGTGCACGCGAGCGCATAGTTATTTTTTATCTTGAACATTTGAATGTGCGCTCGACAGCGCATGCCATGGTAATAATAAAGATTATATACCTGGGATTATAATATTACAAGTAAAGACGACATTCGTGCAATGCCACTACGACCCCTTGCTCACATGGACTTTTTTGTAGGGCCGCCTGAAATGGATTTGGTCAGGGTTTCATAAAGATGAAAAAACAAGAACGACCACGGAAATGGGACGCCGCATTCGCGCGCAAATCGGCAACCAGAAGGCCTCCCTTTGTTCGGCGGCGTGAACTCAAGCGTGAAAAAATGGAGACGCAGATCTGGAGGATAGATCGCAGCTGTTGGACACCGCATGTGCCCGAACATTGCAGAAATACTGTCATCACTCTGCCAATGCGAGATGCAACGCGGGCGCGTCCAGACGGCCAACTATATGCGTTCGGCTCAACGGGCGAGCTTGACAAAGGAAATACGCAAACTTTTTGCGCACACATAATGAAGTGAAGTTGGTGCAGCACAGTTTTAGAATTTTGACAGAAGAGTCTGAAATAATAAAGAGTTTATAAACTAGGAGCCTAAACGTTGGTAGACATCAACTTCATTGTTCGCTTTAGCTGGAAGTTGCCTTGACAAAAATATGTGTGCTGCACTTAAAATTACGGGGGCCACGTTACACAAGATGCTGAAGAAAAAAACCACAATTGAAGAAGAATAACCACCATTGCCCGACGAGTGACGGGGACGGTGCTACAGTCTCGCACGCCCGCACATATGCAACACACCTTTCCCTTCTTCCTTCCTCTTTTCTCTCTTTTATACTTCTACTTCTCTCTCCTCTTCCCAAAGCCTGTGGTAGAAAATCGGTTTCTGGTTATCCTCACAACCTTCTGCCTTTCCACTGTTTCCCTGTGCTCCGTTAGAGCGAAAGCTTATAATAATATCGTGGGTATAACGTCTCAAACCTCGTATATGTGATTAAGAAGGACGTCATAGAGAGGGCTGCGGAAATTTCGACTATCTTGTATTTCTGAACGTGCACTGACGTGACACCGTAAAGGGGCCTCCAACATTTCGATCCTATTGAAATGCGACCGCCGCGGCGATCGATGGTGGAGGTTGCGGCCTATGGGCTATCCTGGCCAAGCACACGCATTGTTACCCTGACATCCAGATGAAAGTACATATAATTAGAGTAGATATATAAGATTGGAAGCGTGCGGTCCGTGTTATGTGGCTGCAGAGAAGCATAACATGGTTATAACGCTGAGTTGCTTCAAGTGCATTGGTCCTCGGCGTATATATTTCTGTCTAGGCAAACCGACATATTATTCTGAAGATCTGAGAATTAGACCTTGAAGGTCCAGTTGACCTATTTTCTTTTGACGGGGTTACGCCTTTTAAATGTTAAAAAAACTACGGAATGGCTAGCTGTTTTAAAGTGTTACTAAAGCTAGTCGTGCAGGCCGGTTGGTAAAGCTAACGTCCTGAGCGATAAACAAGCAACCGGTTGAGGTGTCATACTTCGTTTTCTGCGCGGTACCTCGTAATTTACGGAAGTTATGGCAAGCATGAAGAATTCGGTCATCTGGTGACGTCGAAAAAAAAATACGTCATACCTCGAGGAAGGGTGAGAGAAATTCTCGAAAGAGCTCAAACGAGAATTGTAGAAAAAGCCCAAATGCCCACACAAGCTTCCAGTATGTCAAAATGCCAAGAGATTTAGTCGGCGTTATCAGTGTTCATACGTTATCTTTCGTACGCCTGCAATAACTGAGAATTGGCACGTTCGCAGCGCTGTGTTCACCGTGATTGTTAACCAGTTCAGGTTGGGGATAACCCGTTACGCGGCGGGAATCAAAATCGCGACCCCGAACGCTGGGCCGGCCAGTTGGCTGTATACACAAGCATTCCCCATGGTAGAACCCACCGCAGTGTTGCCGCGCGCGCAGTAATGTGGTAAGCGCGTTTCGTGACGTCAGAAACGCCGCCATGACATGCCCCTGGCCGATACTTCGCGCACGCGATGGCAGTGGTGTATCGAAGGGCACAGATGCGTCAACGTAGCAGCCGAGCCACCTTGGCGTCGGAGAAAAAAAAACAAACAAAGAAAGAGTAAACAAGTGAAAGTAGGTGCATGGCCGTGGCACAGAAAGAAATGAGTAGTCTTGGTGAGGCAGGAAAGCAAGAAAGCTTGCCGAGCAAGCTCCTAAAAACAAAGAAACGCCGACGGTCCGCCCCCTGTGGCATCGTCAGGCGTGCCGCGTTACGCCATGGGAAAAGTGAGCGCGTGTTTTGCGAGTTAATCTGCCACCTCGCGAAGCCGCCGGGGCTTTTTCGCCCTTTCTTTTCCGGCTGAGGAGGAGTAGCGACTTCGCAGAAGCTGCCCCTTTCACGACGACGACGACGACTACTAGGGCGACGTCGACGTCGAGAAATCGCTAGACAACATTTCGCAACTCCCGCCGGGGGGAAACTGCCGGTCGCTAGCGCTGTACGCGCGATTTTTTAACGCCCCGTGCCAGAGGGCGCACACACGCGCGCGTTAAAGAGTCTCGAAGTCAGAGTGGACGAACTGTACCGACGCGACGCGTCGCACACCTTCGCTTATGTACAAGGTGTGAAGAAGAGCAGTGATTCTGCAGGATTAACTTTCCCGAGAAGAGGTGAGTGACAGCCTGTATATGCGGTGTGACCCAAGCGATATTGAAAAGCGTGCGCTCTTGTACTTCCTCCTTCATGACTGTATGCTTGGCCGTTTTTTATGATCACCTGCATTGTCCTTATCGTTACGTTTAGCCTTTTATTTTCACTATGGTTAGCCACTTCTTAGCTTTTTCTCATAAATTTTGCTTGTCCATTCGGCATAAAAATGTACGTTCTGACTGATTCCCATGAACCTTCCTCGGAATTCCGTAAATAGCAACAGAAATCACTGATTTCCATTGGTTGTGACCCTTTCGTGTATCGGTAGGTCATGTGAACGCATCTGTCTGGTTGATTGATGCACAGGAAGATGAACACACAAAATTGTCGGTAGTGTTTGATAAACAGATGGCTTAGCCGTGACCAAATATCTTAACCCGGGCAACTGTCAAGACGTTACGCTTGAGATGAAGCTTACTTTGTTTAGGGAACACTGAAGACTCCCGGATTATATTTCTGTCCATCACTTTTGGTGGTGTTGTCCTCTTTGTGTGGAGGTCGTTGGCAAGCCTAAGAGACTCGGCTGCTGACCCGCAGGTGGCGGGATCGATACCCGGCTCCGGCGGCTGCACTTTCAATGCAGGCGAAAATGCTGTAGGCCCGTGTGCTCAGATTTGGGTGCACGTTAAAGAACCCCTGGTGGTCAGAATTTCCGGAGTGCTCCACTACGGCGTCTCTCATAATCATACGGTGGCTTTGGGACGTTAAACCCCACATATCAGGCGTTGAGGTCGTTGGCAAGCACAATGCGCACACACCTCACTCAGCTCGAAGCGCACTGCAGGTTCTGGATATCTTGGAGCCAGTCCTTGCAAGCCTTGTTTAACATCATGGATTGCAGTGTACTTCATCTAAGACAATCGAAATCAACCCGTACTGGGTGACAGTTCACAGTTTCATGTCTTTCTGGGCATGCGCGTTAAACGATGCTCGGCATACTTTACCTCTCTTTCCTTATATATTATTTTTCTCCCTTTACCCTTTTCCTCTTGTAGGGCAGCAAACTGAGTTCAGCCTGGTTAACCTCCGACCTTTTCTTTTGCTTTTTTCTCACTCTCTAGGACTGTCATCTCTCTGTTCTCTAAATGTGGGGCTAATGTCAGACGGGTCTGAAGGTGCAAAGTTTGCCACGAGTACGGGAGAACAATCAATGGAGTATCTATTGCGTGATATTAGTGTCGGGTTTTACGAGGAAGCTGTTGCGAAGTGCCTCTACACAATCCACTCGAAGGAAAACTTGAACGTACAAGCTTCCCGGTGCTTCGCTGGAACACGCCTCCCCTTAGTTTCTGTCGCTTCGAACATGTGGAAGCTGTTAGATATTGAAGGATAGACTATCCTGCACAGGGGTACTGCTAGCTTTGTTGCATAGAAGAAAAAAAAACACAAGACAAGTGGTCATCAGAACTCACGTACATCTGCACGTTTGACGCGTGCTGCGAAAAAGTTCCAGGATGCTCTTGCTGTGAGTAAACTTGCAATAGTGTGATGGAAGTGATTTTCGGCTGATGTTTCGAGTAATGCTACCCAATGTTGCTCTGGTTGTTATAAAACGAACACCAGTAGTTAGATGTCTCGTTTCACTGAGTAAGCATTTCAGAGTTGGTATCTGAGGAAAACAAGGCAGAAAAAGAGAAGTTAGGCTATCAAACACAGAAATGAAAGTACACCTGATAACAGTAATGTCATCTGAAATTTTATATGACAAAATCATGGTATGATTACGAGGCACATGGAGGGCTTATGAAATTTGATCATCTGGTGTTCTTTACCGTAAACTAACATTTCAAACGCTTGAAGGGGAGACAGATAATTAGGAGGGCAAAAGAAATCAAGAAGTTTGCAGGTATAGCATGGCAGCAGGAAGGAACAGGACCGGGTTGATTGGTGGAACATAATTGGTAGAACACGCCCCACTGCAGGTCTTCTCCCTGCAGTGGGCGTAGTTAAAATGCTGTTGATTATAACGATGAAGATGACATCTCGCAGTAGACAGACCTCTAGCATTTCACCTACATCAAAATACGACAAAAGCGGCCGTGATCGAAGCCGTTTTTTTCGCATCACCAGCCGCAAGCACCAAAAGCACTGTGCCTCTGAAATGGACGGGTATATCTTCCTGCCACCTCGCACGAGTTTTATCGCTTGTAGACTAGTTCTCAGTGATCTAGACATAATTCTTGATTCCTATGTAATACGTTCAGTTCTCTACTATTACCAAATACCTCGCGAGGCCCAAAGTTAGCGCTGTGTGCCGAAAAAAGTGCCAACAAATTAACTTCATTTATACCGGCGAACGTCCAGTTTCGTCATCTTTGACGTCACTTTGTGCCTAGTCCCCTTATTACGTTCTAAAATTGAGAACCTTTAAAGGTAACGCATAAAATAGGATATAGTTACTCAGTTTGTTTAACACATCTTTAAGACCGCATGCGTCATGTTGTACTTCCAGTTTAAAGTTCATTCTCGCCAGTGAACTCTCTTGTATACGATATATACTTTCTTTCATCCTTTTAGTGTTTAATTGTTAAAAGTGTTGCTAAAGACTGAAATTGTTTTCTGAAACATCTAGAAACCCGAAGAATGGATAAGTACGGCTTGCACAGAAATTCCCATAGCGTCAGCGACCTTCGCAGTAACCAGGTTTGTTTACAAGGACACGAACTTGGGCGCGTGAGCGGGTTTAACAAGTAGCTCTGAAAGTCTTTAACCTATCGCCTCATTTTGTTCTCCTTACAATGGGTAAATTGATTGCTACTTTTTTAGCTAAGTGGTCCGCAGATGTAGCGACTAGGGCTGAAGCCTAAGGCACTGAACAGAGGTGAATGAGTCATAAATATTCAAGATTCTCTGAAACTCTTCAGGGAAAATCAAGGATATCGCCTTCTGTTGCTATTTCAATTCCCTTATGAAGTGCAAGATAAATGACTTTATAAACTTGGAAGTGTCATTGCGGAATAAAAGTGAAACTTCTACAAACACAGCTAATTTTAGAGTATATTACTCGATAACCTTGTTGCCGAAGCTAAATATATGTGGTGTTTTACGTCTGAAAACCATAACATGAATATGATAGGCGCCGTAATGGAGGTATTAGAAAATATCTGCGACCTGGTGTTATTTAATTTGTACTGGCATCGCACAGTACAAAGATCTTTGTCACTTAGCCTCCACCGAAATGCGACCTCAACGGCTGGTATCGAAACCGGGACCACTAGCCGAGCATCCTAGCTACTGATCACCATGGCTGACGTAGCGAATGATGGAAACTTAAAATATGTTCATATATTTTAAATAAGCTTTCAGAGAGATTCCGTCAGATTCTGACTTCACTTCTCGCGTATTAGTACAATCGAGGATCTGTGCAGCATACGTTGGAGAGTAGTAGGCAAATCTGCACACTTCGACGGTTAAAGCTCCTGTACCTTGCGAAAAGAAAGAGATCCAAGAACTACACATGTCAGTGTTTTAAGAGATGAAAAGTCCTTAAACAGGAGTCGTCGCTTGAGCTAATGTTTCGACAAGGAGATGTGCCTGTGCCAAGGCAGGGCCTCACATAGTTTACTTGCAGCGTTGATGGTTTCCAAGCGCTGTCCACACACTGGCACACACTGCGGAAACCTATATGCAAAGAAGTGCAAAGAAGGCCGAGTATTGAGCTTGCAGATTTTTTTTAGCATTTCTTGATTTTCTCTTCCATTCTGAAACGCTTATTGATGTTCGCCGTTACAAGCTCTAATTAACTTACAACAACTTTCTTTTTATAGAAACCCATAGAAAAAGTTGCTGCTTTTATATTAAGATTTTAGAGCTTCAGCGTGGATAGACTTTTTTCTTTCGTTGATAATGCCTGAAGAAGTGCAACCAAAAATGGCCGAATTCCAGTACTAACAATTCATGAAGTATTCGTCAGAATGCAAAACAACTTCCCGTAGACATCGCGGATACATTGTGACCTTCAAACCAATTTAATACTGTTGTTCTAAAGAAAACAAAAAAAATAATTTGCTTATAAACTTACATTGTATTGCTCACTTTTATTAGAGCCTACACCACTTTATAATTGCTCTACTTGCAATATCTCTTCACAGAAACCTTGCATAACGGTTCATTAGGAGCCTCATCAAATTTTATTTGCTGATGAACACCTTTGCCGCACTGTCAACGAGTGCTTGTACAGCAAAACGCGATTACTTGTTCCCACTGTTTTCAATTTTCAATGCTGTGGAATACCGCTGCCGACCAGGCTACAATACTAGCTGTCATTAGAAAGTGAACGAAGTAAGCTTTTTAATGCAATATTAGATGAGCACAGTAACCGTAGCGCGTCATCAAACAGTGACTAAAATGTGGAGTGGGTGCCACCAGAGTGTGACCGCCACCTGAAGTTGAAAAGCTCAATGTACTTTTGAGCCTTAAAACTGCGTGTTAGATTACCTGAGACGCCAGTCAAACGAGCACTGTCGAGCATGATAGAATCAATGTAGCTCCAAGCCATTAAAAACGCAACTTACAAGCAATCTTGCATTTTTTTATATACTCGTGCCCCAGCATGCATTTCTCGCTCGAAAGCTGCCTTTGTCTTCTCGAAAACTTGCCTGCCTATTGGTATCAAAATAAGGAAACCCCACTCGATGGTTCGTTTGAATGCTTCTTGTTTCTGAAGGCTGATTTCCATGTAATGGCCATTCGTGAACTCTGGCTTCAACTGTAGATTTGGTGAATAACAAGTAGGTCTTTCTTTGCGTTCCCACCCAGCACCCTCACGAGTAAGTAAGACCCCGCTGTCTGTGTCAGATTTTCTGGATTTCTCTACGACGTCAAATGTTGCTAACAGTATTCTTTTACAGCTGGCTCATTTTACCTGACTTCCAAATAGATTATGGCAATCAAAATCACATACAACCCACCTGCTTTCGTTATTAATGTTCATTTGTTTTTTTTTACTGTTCTTCTTAGTGGATCTTTAACTAGCCCTGGTAGCCTCTGACAAACGACTATCGAAGCATGCTTGGCACTTATGAGTCCTGCCAGCTTTGTTAGTAATTAAACTTTTGCACAGCCTCATGTGACTGAACCAATAAACTTGAGCTGACATTGGTAAATAAAATTAAAAAATGGCACCATTATGGCGAGTGCGCGTAATGTTTAGCAAATATTGTGCTGACATTGCCGCTTAGACAACTCATTCTGGCAGAACTACTGCGTCACACTCCGAGAACATCTGTTCTGGAAATGTTACGTCCTTTCCTCGCCTCTTGCAGGGATTCTTTGCTTCTTTCAGGAATTCTAGAGTAAGAACGTTCAGTGAATGAGTACGGAGGAGGTGAAACAATACATAGATAGGCAGAGATGCCATGGTCAGTAGAGTAAACTGGCGGCTACCATACTCTGGGAAAAGGAAATAAAAATAAATGAAAGACATTATAGAAGGTGACACACACACACACACACACACACACACACACACACACACACACACACACACACACACACACACACACACACGCGCGCGCGCGCGCGCGCGCGCGCTTACACAGCGAGGGAGAGAGAGAGAGAGAGAAGAACTGTACGAGGTATGAATGAATGTGTCGCACATGACACCTTAATGTTTGTCCTGAAATCCACTTGCCTGCAAAACGTGCCAGAACGCCCGCTTAATGCTATTAGCACTCAGGAAGGCTAGGGCTAGTATCTGGGTATTGGTTTTGTCAATAAACAGTGACTGTGAAGTTCATCAAAAGTACTTGAAATTTGCAGTATGCTTATAGATGTACAGCGTTAGCATCTCTGCCTTCGCGAAGAAGCATGGCTGCTTTGTCTTTCTCTCTCTGTCTCTCTTTTTTTTTGCAGTCCCCTTTCCATTAGCAAAATAACACGCGTGGACTATGAACGCGAAATCGTTATTTGGGCAGGTTGCCAGCTGGCGTCCGCCGAATTCGTTTCCGTAAAGCTTATGTCACCCATACCACTGGAACTTACGCCAGCACCAACAGCTGCCGCAGCAGCCACTTGCAGCCGCAGAGTGGGAGAGGGTAATCTCGAAGGAGACAGGGTAGTCCGTAATCTAAAGGAGTACGTCCTTTTCCGCCGTATCAGTCGGCCTTCAACCTCTGCGAAGGCAGTGTCGCAGCAGCATGCATAGTGACGCAACAACAACTAGTTGTAGTCCGTTGTCGACGTTGTGATGCATACACAGTGTCTCAACTACGGAAAGGACATGCAAAGATTTGTTGAAACCATTTCAATTGTACCGAATCTGGTAAATTAACACAATTAGACCCCCCGCATTGCTTGAGTCATTATAGCGCGACTCGGCAGCACCAATTTGCATTGCAACTTCGGCAGCGCTTTACCTCCGACACAAAAACCAAGCCAGAGAAAAGCTTTCGTGTAAGTATAGAATAAGAAAATACTTAAGGAACCACTGTAAGAGTTTCAACACCACATCAACTTTCTCATTTGTTATCCCCTCAACTGGCCGACCCATTTAATCAAGTACATGGGTGTTCTCCAAGCAACATAGTCAATAGGCGATGCCCATGTCTGTGAATAAGATGCCAAGTACGCTACAACCAACAGTGTCAGAAGTCATTGTTCCATGTATCTAAAAGGTCAAAAATATCTTCCTGTGATCCATTCGGACCTTTCAGTCGTTAACGGCCTTTTGTCACTCTTCCACGACTACACCTTAACAAACGTCCTTAACGGCCACGCAACGGGCTGCCTGTATACACTGTTGTGTGCAAACGAGGCGGCCACTTCGCTTATACGTTAAACAGAGTCGTAACAATCGAAGAACACACGCGGCAGCAGGAGGGCGGTCCTTGAGATCGCGTTGATTGTTATCCTGTGCCGTGACGCGCTGGTGGCCGTAGGCCAAGGAGAAGCTGAGAATAACACATAGGATTTCACCTTGAAAACCAGCTCGCGAGTAGGTTCCTTTTTTACGCCGCACTTTGCAGACGCGAGTTGCAGCGGCGCGCGTAATCTTTACTTAGTAGTAAAGAAAACGGCCTACAAAAAACAAAAAAATACAACAAACAATGCGAAATGGGCAAAATGAAACTGCGCTTCTGAACAGAGAGAAAAATCTAGGATGGATGATGATGATATGTGGGATTTAACGGCCCAAAACCACCATACTATTATGAGACACGACGTAGGGGAGGACTTCGGTAATTTCTACCACCCCTGGGGTTGTTTAACGTACACCCAAATCTGAGAACACAAGCCCACGTTTTCGCTTCCATCGCAAATGCAGCCGCCGCAGCCGGGATTCGATCCCGCAACCTGTGGGTCCGCAGCCGAGTACCTTAACCAGCAGACCACCGCGGCGGGGTGGAGTAGGATGAAAGTGAATGATTTTACCGATGGTAGCATTTGATTGGCTTGGACAAAAGATACCCGCCATGGTGGTCTATAGTGGCTAAGGTACTCGGCTGCAGACCCGCAGGTCGTGGGATCGAATCCTGGCAGTGTCGGCTGCATTTTAGATGGAAGCGACAATGCTGTAGGCCCGTGTGCTCAGATTTCGGTGTACGTTAACGAACCCCAGGTGGTCTACTTTACCGGAGTCTTCGACTACGGCGTCTCTCACAATCATATGGTGCTCTTAAGACGTTAAAACCCACATATCGATAAATCAATTGGAAAAATGAACCCTTCCCTAGAAAAGAAAGACACAGTATTAATGAGTGAGTGAGTGAGTGAATGAGTGAGTGAGTGAGTGAACTGTGAAAGCATCGCGGTGCAGTGATACAATATGCGTCTTTCTGGATGTTCAGAAATCGAAGGGTGTCATGATCATTCACACTTTATCTGCGTAGCTTGCGGGGCGAGGACCAATTTTCCAAATAGAAATGTAGGATACAACGGCGACTATTTGTACCATAGCGCTCCCTGTTCAAGTAAAGGCAATGATTCTCATGTCCAGGCACAACGAACAATAAATCACCACAGATACACTGCGAAGTGTTCAGCTGTATTGTGTGACTATCATACACGAAGCGCCGACACTGTGAAATGAGAGCAGCAACAGATGGAAAGACGCGCACATTTCGTACGTGGAAACACTGGTGGCGAAATCTAGGTGTGAAAGTAAGTGAAAAAAACGAATAACCAGATTAGCATACGTACGTTTCCTCGAAGGCTGCCACGCAGCGCCCAGCGTGCCACGCAGAATCAAAGCGCTTTGTCCTGTGAAGTTAATGTGCCTCATCAATCACACGTTCCCTATTCCCAATGTGCAGGTACCAGAGCAACGAGCATGCGCACTGGGCTACTGGGCGCAGTGGTAGTGATCTCCCTTGCGAGCACAGCAACGGTCACTGGAGACAACTCGACCATTCTCGTGCGGTCCAAGAGGCAAGGTAAGCGAGGAAGATATACGCAGACGTCTATACCATGCAGTCAACTGCTTATGATAGAGGCTCGAATAAAACGATGTTACGTTTACTGAAACTCAGCTTTGCGCGTTGAGCAAATGCACTAAAAGTATACGCTGCGGCATCTTGCAAAAGGAAGATCATTAAGGCTCAGCCATTAGGGCTTAACCTCCTTGGTTTCACAATGGCCTGGTAGCACGAATATTCATTCCCGAGAAAAACCATTTTTGAATAATTTCAGGCAGTACATCCAGGAAACACAGGCGACCCTGCTGCGTTCTGATTGTTGAAAATAGTTGATATTAGCGTGATATTCTTGCATATCTTGTTTCGCGAAAATTCCAGTGTCGGCCACAGCGTCGTTGGTTGTGAGAGAAATGTTGTTATTTCTTCCGCTACCAAAAGAAAAGAGAAAGCTGCAAATGAAACAATAAAAAATCTACAGTTTAGAATCGAACTGAGGTAGCGTACGTTGCCAGCAGGTGTTCTACCACAGAGTCATGCTTAATGCTTGAATGTGCTTCGGAAAATAAAAGCACTATGTGAAGGTCATGTTGTCGAAGCAGTACTCTTGAATGTAATATTATGTGCCGGAAGCGGATAACCACGCCAGACGTCACCACATGGGAATTGCGCAACGAGTGAGCCCTTAGCTGATTCGCAAAAGAAAGAATCACGGCGTAGTGTCCACTAAGAAATGTACTTTTGAAGAAGGAAGGAAGTATGTTTATTTACAGAAAGGCAGAGAGGTCTGCCTGAGAGATAGTTTGCTCTAGCCTGCTACTCTACACTGGGGGAAGGGAAAGGGGAAAAGAAAGATTAATGGATGACGATGGTGAGATAGAGAGGTGAGTATGTAGTGTTCTTTCTAGCGGAGACACATTTTAGAGCCGCGCACATAGACCAGTTGTTTCTAAAAAGGTAATAACTGCTCTTGTGACCGCAGTTGCACTGTTGGTGTCTGGCCAAGGGCCCAACATGGTCTCATCAGTTAATGACCTACTGCGATATTGTTCAGTAGAAGAAATCAGAGTTTGTCGTTCACGTGCGTATGCTGGGCAGACACAAAATATGTGCTCAAGTGTTTCTGGCACATCACAGTGTTCACATTTAGGACCGGTGTCACTGCGACCGGTGATATGTGCGTAACGTCTAGTGTACGCTACACCAAGACGAATGCGGTGGATCATACTTGTGAGTTGCCGTTTCAATTTAGGAGGCATGCGGAACCTCATTTCCGGGTCCCATTTGTGAAGTCGCTGGTGTCGCCGTTCCGGTTTGGTCCAGTGCTGAAGTGTGTAGCTGCGCATCACGCAGCTTTTAGTAAGCGCAATGCTGTATATGGTGATTCGAAAGGCCAATCTTAGGCACAGTCACTTGCTACCTTTCGGAACACTAAGGTTTCGGTACGCTAACTTTAGGTTTATCACCTTTTTTTCTTGCCGTACGGCAAGAAAAACGTGGTGATAAACCCAAACTTCATTGCACTCACGTATGAAGTGCCGCTTCTGATGGCGGAAATCTCCGGGTCGGGTGGCGCCCACGAGGTGGTGTCTACCGATTGCGAATACGTAAGTGGGGCATAAAGGGGGCCACACAAATAATAAAAAAATATCTCCGCATCTCTACGATGTGAATCATGGCGAATGAGCTAAGCTGTGGATATCCTATATATGTGAGCGACCGTACGTCACCCGAGCGTTGCCCCGCATAATGTAAATTAAGTGACATAAAGTGTACATAGCAATGTTAATTTATTTCACCTTCTTCTCGTCCTAGGCAATTAAATGAGGATTTAGAAAATTGCTGGAGTGGATATGCCTCGAAAGTGAATCCAAGAACCTGTGATCAAGATACCATTTTATTATGGGTAATTTGTTCGGACATATAGTGTTCGACGTGTGCCTTTGTGTTAAAGGTTTCATTGAAAAGTCTCAATATTTAGGCACACTTTAGGGGAGATCAGTTCATCAATGCACTTCTCGAGGAATTTTTTTCTCCGGGAACAGTGATCTTTCACCTTGAAACTACCCTATGCCTACGTCTAGGTCGATTTTAAAACATCTATATGTGTGTGTCTCACACATGTTTCGACTATAGCAATGGTTCTATACCATGACCTTAACGAAAGACAAGGCTAGGTCTTAAAGAGCTTTGCCCCTAAAAAAAGAAAACAGCATCCAGTTCCCTCACTATCCTGCTCATGACATCCATACAAACACTTTCTTGGTCCCTCGCTGCTACTGCACGTATCCCTGCTTGCATTTTTGCTGTAGCCGCGCAGCTGCACATTCAGTGGCAAACCACATATATACTTTTCGTACATACCTTCTTTAAATTACGTTTCATCAGGGAGTATTAGGTCAACGGTAAATGGCATTAGCCATGATTCATTCAACGCCCCACCGCGGTGGTCTAGTGGCTAAGGTACTCGGCGGCTGACCCGCAGGTCGCGGGATCGAATCCCGGCTGCGGCGGCTGCATTTCCGGTCGAGGTAGAAATGTTGTAGGCCCGCGTGCTGAGATTTAGGTGCACGTCAAATAACCCCAGGTGGTCGAAATTTGGTGAGCCCTTCACAACGGCCTGTCATAATCATATGGTAGTTTAGGAACGTTAAACCGCAGATATCAATCATGATTTAGCCCATTCTAGTTATTTTTAGCCACGAATAACCGGTATTTACCATTATTTTCCGAACGCCAGCTAGCATTACTCACAATTTGTTCAACACTAACGAAAATTGGGCATAATCAGCAACATCGGAAATTCTTGTAAACCACCAAGTTTTAGTTGCTCATATACTGTTACTTTGAATATAAGTATGCATAGTGTGCTATGGATATCTAATCGATATTTGTGGTTATAAGTTGTTGCTTGTTGTATAGAATATTATAGTAACGTACACCGTGTGTCGTCTTTCCCCCAACTGCTTGATTCAGTAGGCAGGTGCAGTAGACAGACGTGCAGTCTCTGACCATAATCTGTCGTGGGAAGTGCGTTGCGATCTCCTCGCCATCTCAGCACTGCATTATCTCCGGGACTGGTGGCTCAGCGTTAAGGACTTAGGAAAAAGTCACAATTTATTTTTTCTACGGGAAGCACGCCCTGAAAAGCTTACGCATAAACACACACACACACACACACACACACACACACACACACACACACACACACGCACACACGCACGCACGCACGCACGCACACACACACACACACACCAAGTTGGTCGACGTGCAGCTTCTCGAAGAAAGCTGCTTCTCCCTTCTACCAGGCGCCAGGACGGTTGCAAACATCGGAAATGCGCGCCATGATTCACTGGTAGCCTCCATGCTTGTGTTTTCAACGTGGCCTTCGTAGCAGGGAAAAACCTGGCGCATATGCATATAGAAGACGCGCCCGTATAGGCGGGTAGGCGACCTCACACATACAAGCACTCCACATACGCCAGAGAAATGCATTGGGAATCCATGCACGGCAACGGAATCTCCGGAGAATGTCAATGCTCTGCGGCTTGCATTCTACACGCCACTGCTCAGCTACTGCGTTGTCACGTACAGCACAAATGCAAATCTCATGTATTGCTTGTCTCAGTATGCGACATTTATTATCAGGTACTCGTCACGCTTTATATAACCAAGCTTTTCTCATTATCGAAGCGTAGTGCCTCCCGCACAACGTTCCATAGCCTCAAAATACTTGGTGCTTGACAGTTCTTTGAATGAATAGTTCACGAGGAAAGTTACGATGCTTTGATGCAAACGCAGTAAAATAAAAGAAGTGAATACATGAAATGAGTTTGATGGAATGTTTGCCAAAAACTTAGATTCGCATATAAATAAGGTCGTTTGAATCGCTATATTCTCGCATGAACATGTCATCATATTGTAATAATGGAACTCCCTTGCATAAACTCTTTTTTTGATGAACTTACCCAACTATTCACACTGTATTTATGACGATACTTTTTATACAGGGTTTGTCATTTGCCTCCTGGAACGACCATGATCTCCCTTAGTCGAATACAAAATACTCTAAGTCGCAAAATAATTTTTTTTCTAAACACACTTTCACATTTTCGCTCTCTTTACACCAGGTATTTTGGGATCACTGTTCAAGCCTGTTCTCGATGCTGGTAGGCCAAAGCGGCAGCAACAACCACCTCAGGGCACCGAGCATCCTCATGGAGCGCCTATCCAGGACAAGAATGTCGTGAACCAGTTCCTGGAGAATCTTCAGAGGTCGAAGTACAACTTCAACGTCCCGAGAAGGCGCTCTTCCTTCTTCGGGCCGGCTATCAACGCTCTCAGACAGTTTCAAATATGCACCACGCCACTCACAACGCCTGGGAAATGCCGATACGTCAGAGAATGTGTGCTTCCCGCGTTTCTGGAAAACTTTGACCTGTTTCTCAGTTATTCGTGCGTAGTCAGCAATCGTCACCTCGGTGTGTGCTGTCCCGATGAGTTCTTCGGCAGTTTCCTGAGTCCACGCAAACCTTTGTTTCCCATCCTGAGTGGCATTCTTAACATCGGCAAGAAACCGCCTAGTCCGCCACCCGTACAAAATCCCGACTACGAGGATGGCCCCGGTGGGCCCCAATTTCCCAACGTCGATCAGCCGCTAACGCCCAACGAGCCAGTGGACGGCCATGGAGGTGTACCTCCCCAAAACCGGCCCGTGCAGCCCCAGCCTCAGCCACTGGTGGAACCTCAGCCACAGCCACAGCCACAGCCGCAGCCACAGCCACAACCTAGTCCAGTGACAAGGCCTCCTCCAGTACAACCCCCACCAGTGCAGCCTCCACCAGTGCAACCTCCACCTGTGCAACCTCCACCGGCACTACCTACACCATCGCGGCCACCCATCGTGCAGCCTCCGAGACCTCCACCTAGCAACTCACCAACAGTCAATGCACCCATCCAGTTTCCAGATGACGATGAGGAAGAGGCGGAAGCGCATGATGCGTCCGCGCATCCGCTAAGGCCTCCGTCTCAACCACAGCCTAGCGGTGGGCAGACTAGTAAACGGCAGAAACCGCTTCCTCCAATGCCTCCTGGACTGGCTCAGCTAACCACATGTGAGTGACAGTTGTTGATTACAGAAGGCGTGCATTGATAGACGACTGTTTCGACGACTGGGCATGTACTGCTAGGCTTCATTTTAGTTTATATTTCTAATATGTAAGAATGCATCATTATTTGGACATTTATATAAATTTGTTTATTTGAATACGATCAGGGCTGAAGCATTCAACAGAGGAGTGAGAATTCAATGATGGCATTTACGTACAAGCCGTGCTCTTACGTGCTACTATAAGGGCTCATATAACCCGTCACGTTTAGTTGCGGAAAGCTGTAGAGATAAAAATAAATCATAGCAGCAAATCATTCCGGTCGCCACTGACTTCGCTGGCAGTCGCTTGATTCGCTCATAGTTACCGTGTCCGGTAGTTTGAGTGTAGTTGCGAACAAATAATAATGAAGGCAGTCGTTGAAGAATGTGCAGCGTTGAAGGAGCGAATGTCAATTAAAAAAACCTAAATAGTTACACTTTATTGCTTTACCTAATTCTTTTCGTGTCTGTCACAAAAGGTGTTTTCTTTGTGCATGATGTGGTGACTTTTTTTGTGCAATGCTTATAGCTTGCGGCTTAAACTTCAAGACGAGAATTGTGGGAGGCACTATCGCCAAGCCGGATGACTGGACATGGATGGTGAGAAGTTTTTTTTCATTATCGTATCACTGCTTCATTTCGGTTTCTATTTTGAAAATGAACAAAACAACAGTGAGAATAAGTAGCGCCGAGTCACTGGCGGTGTCGGGTCACACTATATACATGATCGTGAGTAATATCTATCTTGCACATTTTCTTTGACCTTCTGAATATGTTTTTCTGCGGCTTCCTCAATGGCATCTAATATCAATTTGTGCATGGGGGCTCGTCTTTTATCAATTCCCACTCCACTCATTTGGTAAATATCATTACGTAGCCAAATAAGAAAACTTCAGTCTCGTTAGTATTGCTTTGAAATAACACTCAGGATTGATGCTCGTTGTGGTTGGACCAGCATAACTACAGCGTCATTGGGTGACGAATGCTCAGCGGCCGCCTCAGCAAGGAAGTGGAAACAGTTATATTTTGGCCATAAGAACTTAATACTCAAAGAACTTAATACTCATGAAAGACATAATTCTTAGCTTGCAATTTATGAGAATACAAAAAAACTTCACGCTAACTATGATATTGTGCAGTCTAGAAAAGCTCAAGCGTCATTAGCACTTGTTCTTTTCCTCATTATCTTCATTATGGTGGTCATCGACATATTCATGCTTTTTTGCTTTACGTACGCAGAAGCATCATCTTTACTAATTTATTCATTAGCACTTTAAGAATGGGTCCGTAGGCATGCGCCAAGGTTCGCTTCGGTGGCAGGGGAGGGGGAGGGGAAGTGTGTCGAAGCGGCCTCTCTCAATTGTGTTAATGTATGGCGCTGACTTCACACCCCCTCTCCTTGAGTGACCAGGGGGAGGTGGGCGTCCGCACGCCTATGAATGTGTCTGAGCTGAGATGAAAAAGAAAAGCGTGTCTATATTAACGCGAATGCGTTAAATAGCTCGTTTCGCAGCAATTTCGGCGTTGGTGGCGACGTGGGCTACGTTGTTTTTTAGCGAAATATCATCTTGTCCGCAACCGAAAAATTGAGAGGGATGCAAATAAAATAAATAATAAAATAATTCCGGGTCCGAAGGAGACTCGAACCAGAGTGTTTGCGTGGCAAGCAGGTGTTCCATCACACATTGACGCCTCTTCTTGGAAGTACAGTTCACTTAGCTTCATCCGGTTAGAATTGCAGTGAAAACAAGTCTCCTTCTTTATAGAGGCGCGCCTCTTGTGTACAGGCTTCACAATATAACATCTAACATCGCAGTAGTATTGCGTCTAACAAACGCACATTGTCATCGGGAGTCGCAATACTGATTGTTGGCCTATACACACACACAAAGTAAAGGAATACTCCATGACAAGCACAAGCCGCTTATGCTTGTTGTTGAGTGTTCCTTTACTTTGTGTGTGTGTGTTATTTGTGCCCAAAGCATGTCATCGGGAGTAAAAACGTGAGATTATGATATAGACTTCGTCGTTTAAAGCTGGTGTTCTATTCCAAAAGGAACAAGCGTCACTGCGCGTATTCACTTAAGACCACGTAGTGACTCTATATGTCTATAATGAACAGTCGCTGGAGCATGCACTTTATACCTCCCAACATTTTGGCAATATCTCCGGTGGAAAGTTGAACTTTTCAAAAAGCCAATGTTTCTTCATTGGCAACCGAAGCAGTCGTATCAGCATCACGTTGCCTTTACAGTGGCCTCATAGCATTACTGGATGTCACTTTCACTATATTTGGTGTACATGACAGCATCTGGTCATCCGTCGTACAAACTCTTCAAAGCGATGTAAAAGCTGCCATGCACTTAGATTTCTCCCTATTTGAACGTAGGTTCTTATTTCGATCGTTTTACCTCAGGAAATTTCGGTATACTTGTCATACTGTAAAGCCCCCCCTCCACGTCTCCAAGAGTGGTCAAGGCTGTGTCAGTTCATTTTGCTGTTCTGGTGACACAGAATTGTTATCTCGTCCGGCGTTGGCTCAGCCACGAAATCAAAGTGGTTTTGCATTCCCCTATGTTGCCGTCACGGCTTTCACCTTGTGCCTCCGCACTTTATTGCAAATACTAATACACCCGCTCAGACATTAGCTTGCTACCATCTGGGGCCATTACGTGTCTTGTGGGATAGCGAAATTACCCGTGGTCCCCAATCAATTGAATGGCCTTCTTTGTATCAAGCTCTTCTGGCATTTCACCGACGCTTGGAGGCTACGCGCCTAGGTCAACGAATCTAAAGTGAAGGCCGCAATGACCACTCTTCGGCGGCCCTTGGTGCCCCAGCACCGTCTATCTACAATGAACTGCCCATGAAAACGAATAACTGCAGCTGTGTTGCCAGGCCATATCCGTGAATTTGGCGGTTGGGCTGAAGCTTGCTCCCCACTCGGGATCGGTTGCAGCAATGACAGGTGGTATGCTTATCCACTTGCCCCAATTGCGTCAAGGTTGAGACCAATCGACATGCGACGATTGAATGTATGGTCGCCCACCTTTTGAGGCGTGCGGTATTTCTGGTTTTCGTAAACAAGAAGTGTGAACATTCGTGTCCGGCGGCCGACTTTCACGTGGGCGCTTCTCAGCTTTTTTAATAGTCACTGAAATGCTCAGCCTTTGGTGAATCCGATGCAAGGCTGTGGCTGGGAATTGCAGCCGGCATGTCTTGTGGCCGATAATGGGGCGAATAAGACGAGAGATCGTCAAATTCTTCTCTGAGCAGCTTTCGTTCTTAGGGAAGCCACGAGTTCTTGCGGAATCGGTCGTGCCCTTTGTCAATGTTGAACACGAAATGGTACAATTTCTCTTTCCACCGACGTGGTGCTAAACAGTGCCTGTCGATTATTAGTACATGCTTTGTTTGCAACAAATCGTGTTGCATAGCATCTATTGTGCCGTTGTACTATTGTATTTATTGTGTCATGACATCCCATTCTGTTCTTTTGTACATGCATGCCTCGTTTGCCACGTAATTTTGAGTAATGATTTGTTCACTACAACACAGCCATATTTGTCGTGGCACGTAGATGTGCCAAAGTCTATGTGCCCCTTATTAATTGAATGTTATGAAATTTTTGTTTTTTGTGGATATAATAATTAAACTGTTTCTACACAGTGAGTGCATAGCAAGTGTGAAAACCTTTCCCGCTCGCAAGTTCTCGTGATTTAAAGCGTGCTACCCATTACACCGAATGCAGCCTCATGCGAAAGCTTCACTGACGCAGGCTGTTTCGATTTGCCTTGTAGTGATCCACAGTTTTTTCTTCTCAAGCATACACCAAGAAAGTCCGTGACTTTTGTAATTACGTATTAGACACATGTCACCTTATTGATGACACGATGCTGAAAAATAATGCTGTTGTGGCTACAGAAAATAATAGCCCGACCATAATTTGTATTTTTCATTCATCCTGTCACTTATATCAAAACGAGCTGCAGGTTTGCCTGGTTAAAGTTGCGTAAATAGCATTATCATATCCACCATCACCACAGCCACTATGTCTTAGCAAATGCCGCGCATTAAGAGTATCGCTTGTGCAGGAAACCGCATACGTAACTATTCCTAATGATGTGTAAATGACAAGCTCTTCCTCTTGCCAGTAATGTATGCTAAATTACGGCTGAATGTGAGGCTGGTTTATTTTTTCTTAGCCCACTTCCTGACTTTCTTCTGGCCACGTCACTTCGCTGTAAGTACCGCTGGAAGTGGTGCATATGCCATTTGCTTCTCTAAGTCCTATGTTTTTTCCGTAGTAAACTAGCATTAATCACAATCTCGCCACACCCGAGTAAACGTCGTTTTAGTTTTGATTAAATTTCGTATGTGTCCGGTTCGACTAGTGTTGCTCGTAAACGAAATTTTATAGATGCCACTAAAGAACAGTTTCAACGTACTCGCTTTACCTCCAACATTTTGGTCTATATGAATTAATGAGTAGCTCGTTCAAAAACTTTCCACGCTCTTTTTGGTGCACTGTGCTCATTTCTCAAAACGGACGTTTTATAAATCTCTTTTATTTCGCAGGCAGCTCTCCTGCGGAAGGCGGATGATGACCAATTCTGTGGAGGTGCTTTGATCAGTGATCGATATGTCATTACAGCGGCTCATTGCACTCAGGGGTAAGGCTTTATAACTATCTGCAAGTTCAGAGCTTTGACTGACATGCCCAATATATTATACATTTTATATGTTTACTTGTTTACTGCTTTGTTGTGTTTTCGTTGTTTTATACATAAGGAGCTGACCGTAGCTTTGAGAAAAGTTTCGTGCTTTGCAGCTTTTTTATAAAAAAAAGTATTTATTTTAGTGAAAGAGCGTCCGGCGAAGAATATTTCTTGTACTATTTGCTTTTTTTAAAGTCTTGCACACATATAAATCAGTTTAGTTTAGAGGAGTAACGCTAATCATGTCGCTTTGCTCTCGTCCGCTGAACTCAATATTCCATCATAGTTAATATTGCACCTTGGTTTATGCTACAAAACGAAAGTACTGCATATAGTGCACATTGGCTATACCTCAATGTTTAGGCACAGATGTATTCATTTGAGCTCCTTCGTTTTGTAGAGCATATTGTGGCTGCAAGAGCGACGGAAGCATGGCTGATTATAAATGTTTCTATAGCACCCTCGTCCAGGCAGCAATAAAGTAACAAAGCATCGCAGCTCCTTCTTTTACTACGCCAAATAATCAACAGCTATCATTGCATATTGTTGATAAACTTCCAATTAAAATATTTTAAATGATATCTTTTGGATTGTTTTTTCAAGAGGCTGGGCTTCGAGTAGACGGTGTACCAGCAAAGTTATTTTGGAAATAATTATGCCGCGGGCATCGAGTATACCGTTGGCAGTACTGCTCCTCTTCTCACTGTGCAAAGAACGTATTTCGGCAAATAAGGCGTAAGCACTGTAGCCGGAGGAGTCAGTTAGTTACAAGCATTACCCGCACACATTACGCAAAACCTTAAAGATGTTAGAGATGCAGTCGCAACACTGCCTTCTTATGTGAAACATCCAAACAAGCGTCTCAAACACTTGTTGGACGCAAATATTCAAGAAATAAGGGGTCGGTAAAGTTATAATTTAAGGCAATGACCTAGGGGAGGCAAAAACATGCACGTGGCATCTGCCACGTATTGAGCGTTTTATAAGTGCGTACGTAGAAGTTTGGTATCTTGCGTGTACTCAATATATATATATATATATATATATATATATATATATATATATATATATATATATATATATATATATATATATGTGTGTGTGTGTGTGTGTGTGTGTGTGTGTGTGTGTGTGTGTGTGTGTGTATTAAGCCGTGCGTACCACAGATATTAGAGTATGAGGCACGTTCAATGGCAGCAAACGCTAACGCAAATCTTTGGAGGCCCAACTCTATAACTCTCTATTCACATTTAGCGACCTATGCTTGAAGGGGTGCTGAAGCGCATTTTGAAGTAACCTTAAAAAGGATTCACTCAAAAAGCATATCGCCTTACGAATTCAACACCGAAAACGCGTGGATGCGTGTACAGGTATTGGCCTGCTAAGCGGCCTCTGTAACGACGCAGTGCTCCTTGTTCAAATCAGCCAATGGTTCATAGAAGGCCTTCTGCGAGTGATTTTTGAGCTTTCTCCGTCATTTGTCGAGAGAAGAAATAGCATTTTTTTATTTTACTTTTATAAGTGATTGTGATTTTCAGGCCGCGTGCTGCTTTATAACATATGGCTTACGTGTTCTCGGGTGCCTCTATACTAGCGATCGGCACCATTTTCTGACCATGCTCAAAAATTGTTGCAGAGCCCCTTTAAAGGGACGCTATAAAGTCAAATAACAATTCACGTGTGAGGGAAAGCTCAACTTATGACAACGTCTAAAACGACAGTATTATCAGCAGCAGTTCCCTACTGACCGAGAAATTAAGTGCACGAGAACACATGCCCTGCTGTAAGACATTCGCAAAATGATCCCTATAACGTCAACGTTACAGCCTACCATTATTCATTAGTAATCGAACTAGCTGCACTAAATAAAGAACATTCCGTGCATCAAGAGACGCTAAAAAAGCCCCTTGCTCTTTTGTGTTGACACATGGAAAAAGCAACCGGCGAACGTTACTATGCGGAATGGCGCGAGTGGTTCAAAAGTTCCGCCTGGTTAATGTTAATACTAAAAAGTGCATTATAGGCAAATAAATCTTTTATTCCTTGCGTTCATATTGTGCCACTTTGATATATGAGTATGAAATAGAAGTTAAGAAGGACATTTAGAGTGTTATTATAGGGCCTACTATAGGGCCTATTTCTGGCCAAACTTGACAGGTCGTGCCATCTAGCGGGGCCCACTTGAACCAAGCACAACTGCCGTCTTGGAGCCAACGGCACAAAATTGTTCAATGGCCGTTGTTGTTGCTGTGGCTCCTGCTGCTTTCTTTCTGCTGCTACTTGTGTCGGCAGCCGTGCAGTAATGCCGGGCAACGTTGTGCACGGGCATAGTGACGTCATACGTTCTGGTTGAGGCGGGTAATGTGAAGTGCGCTAACCCTATGCGAGCCACTGAAACGCGATTTTATTTAAAAATAAGCACTTCCTTGGCAGAAAATGACATTACGAGTTTTGTGGACTGCTATTTCAACAATAAACGTTGACTTAATAGTTGACTTAAGTGTCCCTTTAAGCATTTTTTTCTACGCAAATAATCAATTCGCCTCGGTCATTTAGGTAGTGGCTGATTGAAGTGATGGGAAACAAGCTGATGGTGCAGTAAAAACACCTGTCGCCATTGTATTTGTGTAACTATCTTATATATTTCAAGTTCGTTATCTGCAGTTTATATGGGCAGAGAACGTAGATATTACAAATCGAGCATAGCAAGAGTGGTGCGTTTTGTCCGAGCTTGCATTTCATTGCTTTTGTGTGTGTGCGTGCTCTATTTCAGGCTTCGGCCGCAGAACATTACGGTGCGTCTGGGAGAGTACGACTTCAAGACGAACACGACCAGCCGGCTGCCTCGAGATTTCAACGTGTCGCGCATTCGACAGCACCCAGAGTTCCGCAAGGACACGTACCAGAACGACATCTCCCTGCTGCGCATGAGTCGCCGAGTGCGCTTCACCGAGAACATCAGGCCCATCTGCCTGCCCAAGAGTCCCGAAGAGTCTTTCATCGGCAAACTCGCCACCGTCGTCGGCTGGGGAACGCTGTCTTTCGGTGAGTATATGCACGACATGACCGAGAGAGAGAGAGATATTATTCATTAGAAAAACAGAGATTTTTGCCGGTGTCTAAACACCGTGCGGATGCGCGTTCCCCATCCGTGTTTAGGGATGGGGAACGCCACACGACAGGCTGTCCATTGCCACCATGGTTTGCAATTGCCGAATGAAGTGAAAAAAAGGAAACCCTGAAAGGCAGCTTCACATGACACTCTCGAGACCTGTCATAGAAAATTTAAGAAAGAAATTGGTCCTAAACACTTTGCAGGAAAGTCCTATATTTGGGTGGTTCGCTTAGGTTGCGTCTGCAGCACGCGCCGCTGCGACCTAATCCTCCCTATGTGGCACCACGCGCATTCAGAAGGGTGGGCATTATAGGAGTGTGGCTTTCCGAGGCTAGAAGTACCACGTGACACTCCCTCCTAGTGTTTTCCTCTGTTCATGTATTATGGACTCTGTCACATTCCGCCAGGTTGGTCGTCAGACATACCGTAGTGGCCCTTTGGGCCACGGTGGTGCTTTGAGCAATGGCTGAATTCGCCAAAATGATGCAATTAGTAAGTGTTCACATTAGCACGCCTGCTTGGTCCGTTTGAGTGGCAGTGTTGGTTTGGCAACCTGAAATGGCAAATGGTCTTCCTATTCGCTTCTGCGTAACTTTCGAAATCTGTCTGAGGCATTCTAATGCAACATATTCTAGACACTGCTCTAAGCCATCCCAGATAACATGCTGGAAACTCATTTTGAGGGATTTTATCACCCGATTCTTCTTCGCGACCAGTCTTTTAATGTATTATTTGTATCTGTATTTTACTGAGACGTGGATATCGCGACGGGCAGTAACCTAAGCCTACGTTGCAGAAAAACATTTCAAAAATGCAATTATAGGCGGATAATTCATAACACCACTTGTTCTTGAAAAGAAACCAGACTTCCGCTCATGTCTCTTTATATTGCCTCACGGTGTGCCCTTTGTTCAAGTACAGAGCCAAATTAGGCCGCTATTACTTCATTTTTTGTAGCTGCATTTTTTTCTTTGTACATTGGTCGGAAACATTGGAGAGTAGAGTTTTGAAGTTGATGAGTCAATAGTCTCGCAGTGGTGATCGCATTAAAATTATATACGTGCAATATTATTGATATCAAGCTACTAAGCTCTGAATTAAAAATGAAAAGGGCTTCATTTAGATGGGTTAACAAATATGTATTCCAGCTTTCATTTGGATAGAAATATGACATATAATGATCGCTATAAGAACCAAGGCGCGGAGCAACAGGCACTGTTTTGTGATGGAAGAATATTTTACAGCATTCTCGTCACCAAATGGCTCATATCTGTTAAAGAATGAGGTTTGTTTTGAGCTTAAAGTGCTGGTTAGTTGCTTTAGTTATACCCTCAAGCGATAAAACAAAACAAAAAAAAGGCAGAAGAGATTCGCAAACATGAGACCGTCATTTCCGTATTCCGTGCCAACCGAAATCCATCACTGCACGCATGGGCAGGCTGCGCAAGGTCGACACTGTTTGTCTGGGACCGTGGAGCAAGGATACTGCAACTTCCTTCGACGCCAAACAAACGCAATAGTTCGTAGTAGAGCTGAAGTATTAAAAGATGAAGAAAAACCTCGCTGTCAACTGAGGCGTCTAGCAAAGAATACTGCAACGCCTTTGTCCCGAGGCTCGAACGTTCACTTCCCAGTAAAGACGCTTCGTTTCAAAAGCGGGTGTCGTGCGTGCTGCACTTTCCGTGCGTTGACTCAAGCGAGAGAAGGGGGCTTATTTGTCTTGCCTAACGCTTTCGTAGCTCACAGCTCGGCAGAGAGGTGCTCGCCAACCAGGTAGCGCATCCGTGCGCATCTTCACTGTGTGCACATAAAACTGCACGTGCGAACCAGCGAGAAAAACTGCTTCTTTCGTTTCTGCACCAGCGGCAATGCAGAGCGTTGGTGTCGTCTATGCGAGTCGGATACGCGGCGAAGGGTTCGCGTTTGCGGTGGGAAGGACGTTAGTACTATTTGCGCACATTCAAAAGTGCGACTACAGTCAACAAGGAAGATAATTTTCACGGAAAGAGTTCCTCGACTTGGGTGACACACGTGAACAAGTTAGCATGAAACACACGCAGCAGCGAAGCTGGCATTGTTCACTAGATGCCAGTCATGTAGACTTTCAGGAGTCAAAATGTTCGTGCTAGCTATGTAGATCCATCATAAAAAAGAGTGGCATGCCTGGCATACAAGCACAAAACAGTGAAACAATGAGAAACAAGCGTAACTGGTACAGAGACATAAATACCACCATCCCGATATCTTTTGTCTGTCTTTTTTGCCGTCTGGTATTTATTGTAGAATTTTACGACGTGTCTACTGGCTCGGACCAGTATTTTTCAGATTATGCCCAGTTCTGTGACACTCCATGGGGCGTACTGTCCAATCAAATGGTATGAACATGTACCTAATACGCCGGTGTTGCCTCTAACTTTCCGCTGAAATGTGTGCGCTGTTAAAATTTTGAGCATTTTCCAACAGCTTGTGAGTTATTAAAAGGATTTTATATATTTAAACATATTTCCTCTGAGGCAATTTACAGTGTACTGATGAACGTGCAAATGCTACTCTATTACGAGCTCCTGTAGGCAACGCTGAACAAAATGAGTCAACGTGATGCAATTAGGGATAGAGTATTTCTTTTAACTGCATGTTGGATGAGCAACCACAGTGTTAGTGTTGGTAGACAAGGTGAAGCGACTATTAATTTCTGACTGTTTTTTAAACGATTTCCGTCAAAAAAGTTATTCCAAAAAACACATTTGACTCATTTGTAGAGTTAACAACGAGAAAATAGAGATGATCCCACAATAAAAATATTTGTGTGCATCGCCAGAGACATTGTCGAGCGCTTTCATGCAGCTTTTCTTCCACGTCCCAGACATTTTCAGTGAAACTGCATACGGAAAACAAAACGACTAAATATCGCCGAAGTTCTTTTCGAATGCCACCTTTCCAAGACCGCAAGAGTGAAAGCAAGCATTTGAATGATCGCAAATGATTTGTACCATAAAAAAAAATCACAGCATGTCCACGGAGCGAATGATGATGAGTGGGACAAAGCGCTAGAGGGTTTCATCACTAAACTGTGAACCATCCATGAATATCGCCCACTACAGAATCAAAGACGTAGAAAACACTGTATATATTTGTAGAAGAAAATTTTGTCCCTTCCTGTCCTTTTTCCCCCTTTATTATTCCACGGTGGTAGCTATACGTCGCTTCTGTTTCCCTTCATTATAACGGCTTTATGGTCGGTGAAGTGGTGAATCGGTGATGGCACGTAGTGGGATGTTTGCAAGAACGAAGTAGTGTGCAGTTTGCAAAGGTGGAACGATAGGTGGTGATACATACATACAAGGGATGGACAAACCCACGCCTTTAAGAGCTTCGCCTCTAAAAAGCTTTATTTTCATTCACAAACACATGTAGATCTACATAAGCACTGATTAGCAGAGGAATCAGGTACCAGCCATGACAGGAAAAATATGGTAGACTGATATTCGCTTACCATACGCTTACCAATCGTATAGTTATCCCGTTTATGCACAACATTCAAGTGCCACACCGAACATTCGTCATGCATGGTTTATGTAAAACCGTTTTTTATAGTTGTATTGTGTGCCATGCTTGATGTTTTTTTTGCAGTATGTTATTCTTGTTGTTGTAAAATAATGGACACCCTTATGTCTACTACACATACAAGTACTTAGAACAAGGCTGCTTCCATGCCTGTTTTCGATTTCTTTTCATTTTTATATGTATGTAAAAGAAAACATGGTGAAATTCCAGCTGTACACAGCATTAAGATACTTCCGATACAATTTTTGTCGTACTTTCATTCGTGATTTCAGGAATATCGCATTTGTATTTCGTGAACGTATAGTCCCTGTTAACTCATTTAGCTTGCTTTTATTCTTTTCCTAGACTTCTAACCACTGCTCATTTTTTTTGTTTAGTGGTGAGGCCAGTCAAAATCGACTGACCCTTAGTATCCCTTTGATGCCAAGGCACACGGAAACACGCAAGAAAAAAGATGCACGCGCTTTAAAGCTTATAACAGAGGTGTGCGATAGCATATATCTATTCGTGGTGGGCTGCTTGCAGCAGCTTACAGTTTTGTAAAACGATCACTTCATGGAACCACTGGTCTTGTTTGCCTCTTAACTGCGGGGAGGTATGAAGCAAATTTTACTTTTTTCGTGATTTGGTTAAAGCTTCCTTTGTGCTCCGGTAACACTCACTCGTAAAAGAGCATTTGCATGACAAAGAGTCAAAAAGAATTGCAAAAATTATTTAAAAATGGCTTTTTTTCCTGAGCTCATATAAAATATTCGGCTGCTTTCATACTTCTGCTTGTGTGTTCCTTTAATAGTTGAAGTTTGATGCTTACGAAAATAAAAACCACATGTGCGAAACTCAGACCGGCACGCTATGAGTGATGTAGATCAGAGACCCATCTTCATCAGGTCTGATGAAGATTGGTCTCCGATCGAAACGTCACCAATAAACAGTTTTTTAGAAGCGTATATTTATTTTCCCCTATTTTTTCGGCAACCGAAGCCAGATTCTTCATAATGTACGCATATATATATATATATATATATATATATATATATATATATATATATATATATATATATATATATATATATATATATATATATATATATATATATATATATACGAAAGTCGCAGGTTCGGTTCCTGCCTACGGCAAGTTATCTTTTCACCCACTTTTCTTTCCTCACATTTACCTTACAATTCAGTCTAATAACCTCCCCTATACATTCCTTGGCATTACTGTCTGTTGGATTTCATTAATATTGTGTCAAAACACGAAAAAACGAGCCCTTAGGTATACACTTCTTTCCCTTATTCATTATCGAGCGTCTCGTACTGGCAGACTTGGTGCTTTTACGTTGTAACGAGGGACTATCGGTCAGCTGCCAGCTCGAAAAAGTTCACGTGCTACGTGATGCCATACAGGCTCGTAAAGAGTGTGCCACACTCGCCACAACGGCTACGGAGGGTGCTGACTGACACTCCCACGTTTAAATTCACATATATATCCAATAAAGTGACTGGGTGGGGGAGGATAGCCGCCATGGTGGCTCAGTGGGAAGCATCGAACGCGTTATTCGAAGGTCGCATGTTTGTTTCCTCCCCAAGGCAAGTTATCTTTTTTCTTCACATTTACATTACAATTTGATCTAATAACTTCCCCTGTACATTCCTTAGCATTATCGTATGTTATATTTCATTAATATTATTCTGTCAAAACACGGAAAAACACGAAATATATATATATATATATATATATATATATATATATATATATATATATATATATAGGCAGGCATGGTGGTTGGGTGGCCGTAGCGTTGCATATAGTCCAGTAGATCCTCCGTGAGCGGTCACAACGTGGTTCATTTCGACGTTTCGGCCTAGAGTGTGGCCTTCATCATAGGACATCCTGATGAAGTGATGTGTATATATATATATATATATATATATATATATATATATATATATATATATATATATATATATATATACCGAGAGAGAGAGAGCGCGTTTCATGATGTCACGAAATCCTCTCCAGGGGCATGTAGCACCTCGCAGACCATCTCAAGAACTTATCGATTCAAAGCGGGTACTGCTTACGCTTCGACAACATACACAGAAATAAGATGTAAATATGAGTTTCTTAATCTTTTCTTTACGTTGTTCTCGTCGGCCACAAAGCAGTGGTGAAGGACATCGATGAACGTAAAACTTTGTGCATTTCATTCTTCGTTTTAGCAAGCTATCTATAGCAATGCACTCCGCAATGGGTGTGGCGGTAGCCTCTACAAAACCTTGTATCATGGTCCTTTAATACTTTTCTTTTTCTGGTCATGAAACTCCCGCGAAAGTTTCATGTTGGGACAAAATTGGCCACCAGAGGTGCCACCGTAAGCAAGAGGACATCGATCGGCCGCTCTTGGCAGGGTTGTAGCGCGTTCGCGGAATCGTTTCCTATCAAATACACTTTTTCAGATATTTTCGTTCTCCGTGTTCTCGATGAAAATTGATAGCAGCTATTGGTATTGTCAAAGTGGCACATGATGTGCGTTGTCAAATTGCCCAAGTCCTTGATAGCTGGCAATGTTTTAACTGAGTCCGTCTGCCAAGTGACGCGCAATCGTAGCGTTCCTAAATTTGCCAGTTTCTGCATAGTTGCTTTCGGGCTTAAACCAAACACTGTGACTGGTTCTAGATGACTGAAAGGTTAACATAGTTTCCACTAGAGATTGCGGAGCAGCTGTGCTCTTGCTGCACGTAACGTTCATTTTCACAATAATTGTCACTCTATTTCATAGGACATCACGAAGCAGCCAATAGAAGGTCGCGTGCCAATAAACTAATCTGCGTATCAGGGTCATTTGGTATTAATAGCCTTGGAGTACCTCTTGAGGGATATTGTTACAGATAAAGCCAAAAAATTAAAAGCTCAGAATGAGACACCAAAAAATGGAGAGGGATGCTCAAGTTGTGTTCTTTTCTCTTTTTATTTGGTGTCCTAATTTGAGCCCTTGATTTTAAAGATTATTGCTATTTCGAAACTAAAGATTTTGATTTTACGCATGCAGATTTGATAACGCAGCCGAGTTTTGATATATGCCGCTTTTTTTATCCATTCCCATGTACTCTACAAATGACCTCGACTACTAAGTCCACGTTCTAAATATCCACCTCCTACGCACATCTTGAAATCAACCAGGATTTACGCCCTCTATCTATGCCAGCGCCACGTCGTGTTGCGGGCGGCGTATGAAGCTCTCCCATTGAGTGACGCGGGAGTTTCAAGACCACAAAAAAAGTATTAAATGAACATGCTTGTATCTACGTCGTAACGCAGACGGTGTTATTGTGATCAGCTGCAGAAGCGACACACAAACTAAACTAACGCTTGGCTTTTCTGTTTAACTGTTATTTGTACCTCAACTGCAGGCGGCCCATCCAGCTCCATTCTGCGTCAGGTATCACTACCGGTATGGGACAACACAGAGTGCAAGACCAAGTTTACGCAGCAAATCCCCAAAATCTTCCTGTGTGCCGGCACACGGGAAGGTGGTCAGGATGCCTGTCAGGTGAGAACCACGGCCTTGCCATTACATCATAATAAAAGGTTCACTGTGAATAAGCAACTCTTGATGTTCCAGCCGTTTACACTTCTTAGCCTGTTTTTGAAATACATATGTAGCATGAAGTAGTTTTGTTCTGCCACTGTTTATTCAACTAGTTTTTTAATATGCCTGGTATATACACCAGCACGAGTGAGTGTTTTGTTCAGTATAAAAGCAGAGGGGAGCTGAATGTTATTTCGTGTTGTCGGGGTTCACCTATCATCTCCGCTTTCTGGAAACTTGGCAAAGCCTAACAAAGGAAGTCTTTTTTTTTCAGTATTGTGGATGCGAAATAGTCATGTTAAAACGAAATGTCGAAGGACTATTCAGTTCGCCATCTTTTGTGCATCAGCATTGAATTTTTGAATTGTCATAAAGAAGCGTATGGTATGGGAGCGAGATATGTGATACATAACGAAAGCGAAATAAACACTCACATGCTAATCGCACCTAAAGAACTCGGGACACAATGATAACCACATTGTAAAGAAGCTTAAGAAGTAAAATAAAATAAAATAATAATTATTACCAATGGAGGTGGAATAGGAGTTTGCCTGGTGCCGAAAATACGTTCATATCAAGAATTGTTCCAACTTGCCCAACTTTTCATTTTAGCGAACATACCTTGAAAACAACAGGTCCATGTTTGTCTCGCAGACCTTCAACATTATGTTCCTACCCCGCATATTTTTATTTTCTACCGCTAGGTTAATTATCCTACGAAAGCGCGGCTCTATCAGGCAGAACTCTACTAGGTTCGCAATCTAATATAGCGAGCGCACTTTTACCTTTCATCGACATGTTGCCGAAATCTTCGGCACTCCTGAGCTGCGTTCACGTCCCAGCCCCGAAAGGATTTGCAAGGATTTGTACCATGACCGAGAGGATATTTACCGAAAGAATTTGTACCATGACAGAGGAATACATTACTACGACTTTTGTAGAGATCAAAAGGTAATGAAAGGAAGGAGATCAAGAGTAAAGTTAAACGCTAAAGCAGTCTATATTCGAGGGAATTTTACCATCTTTGGTCACAACAAATACGGCACTGTTGAAAAAGAAAACTTCATAAAGGGACCGGATGAAATCCCTACTAGACAGGCCTCCGAAGCAACTAATAAAGTTGGAGGTAAAACACCAAGGCAAGAAATTGAAAGTCTCTATAACAAAATTACGTTGCCGTGTACCACCTCTTAATTTCTACTTAAACAGGTCTGGTCTGGTGCCAAATCTCTGTGCTCAAGCTGTAATGAACCCGAACATATCGACCATTTTCTTCTCACATGTCGCCGTTTCAAAAATCAATGAAGAAATTGTTTCGACCGTTAATTTAAAAATTAGGAATATCATTTACTACTCCTAATATTTTGTCTTTTGAGGCCGCTTCATTAGGACACAGCGACAGGAACATCTTCGGGACTCTCTGCAAATTTCTATGTAACACAAGATTACCTCGCTGAGCCATTGATCAGCTCTTGATTTTTACTAGCCAAACTAACATTTATTATTTAGCTATTACACTGTAATAGTTTTACCTTCAGAAGAATTTCATATAACGATTACACCTCAGATATTCAACAAATTCTAATATTTCTCTTATTTTCCTTGTTTTCACATTGTGCCAAATTAATTTCACAGTCAAAACAAAGCAATCCTATTCCCCTAGCCTGGATAACCTAAAGGTATTGATTTGCATTAATCACCGGCTTCTTGGCCAATCCCCCTTAGTGGGTGAGAGCCACAAACGAAAGGATCAATGCAAGCAAGCATGGCAAGCTTCGCCTCTCAAAGTGGGTAACTATTTAGAGTACCAGGTACCAGGTATGGAAGTGCATAAAGCCGTCCCGCAGGTTTTACACTTGATAAGGCCCGGTTGACAAAAATAACGCCGTGAAGAGTCTCTACAGCCTCTGGCGCACAAGAAAGACAGAAAAATATGTCAGATCACGAGGGTATAAAATATAAACACGCGTAATCTACCTTCATAGATGAGCTGGTACTTGAGTCGCTTGTCAGAATGACTGCGCAGTATGACAATGCAATATCTAGACGCACTGTCCGCAATAAAATGTACTTTATTGGAAGTGCAAGCTAAGCAAACTAAGCCCATGTATGAATAATCTATCGCGACTTGTAGTTTTTTTACGCTGGGTTGGTCGTTTATTCGCCGCTTGGGTGCAGTTCAGTATAACGCTGTCTCAAGGATCTGCTGTTTCTTTTCTTTTTTTTACGGCCTCGTGAATTACTCATTCAGCGTCATGATAAAGGTCTGTCCACGCATGTGACCGCATATCTTGCTATGGCATAAATGCAACTAACGACGGAACGACCGCCTTCTTAGTTGAAAGTATTCGCCATGAACCCATGCGTGCACCTGCAGCCGCAAGAATCACATCGTCGTTACTGGCTACAGCGATTGGCGTAATGCTTCGCACTACCTCGATTCTTCCGAATTTCAGTCTCAATCATTGCAATTACTCCGTTATATTTGGGGTAAGCAATACCTTGAAAAGGGGATAAAGGAGGCAAACATAGAAATTGGAGTTTGAGGTTTGATTTGGTAATGACTCACTACGTCAACCTGTAATAGCCAATCACATTATTGATGCAGCACGTCATTCATTCACTTTCTGATGTCACATTGTCAATACAAGCCTGAAAGAACACTAAAAGTGCTCAAAGCCAGTGCAGAATAAACTAGCAAGGTCTACAATGTTGTGAAATACAGAAATAACCAAAAATTACTCGCAATACTTTACCTAAAATCACCAAAAACGCTTCTGAAACATGCGGCTGCTACTCGCGTTGTTCGAGAGAGTGTGCCTCCGCCTCTACAAGCGCACAATTTTTTTAATTGTAACTTTCACATCCATGTAAGAAAAAACTTCGCAAACACTTGTTTGGTCCCATAGCCTAACTGGATAGTAGAGGGACCAATTGTGTGACATACCTACATACTTGCGCAAGCGGTTACACAGCGACAAAGGACATCAAACTGAATACAATGTTTAAAACTAGACAAAAAAACAAAAAAAACACATGATTGAATTATACAAAGAAACATAGCACAGAACATAGCTACTTATAGCACAGAATAATAATAGCACTAGACTAATATTAATCATAATAATATAAATAATACTAAATCACTATACAGTCGTATTACTTAGAAAGTTCGCATGAAGTGCATGCTTCATGGCCAACGAAAAATTTCTAGCCTCTTTCACATCAGTCGTTATCGCATTGCATATGAGAGCGCCGTGAAATTCTATAAGCCTTCAACCATAGGCATTTGTGGCTACCGGTAAATTAAAACTGTGATTCGCTGCAGCTCTTGTACAGCGCGCGGGTAACGTAAAGGTGCTTAATGGGAATGGGTCATCGCGTTTTATTATTCCATGCACTATATCAGCAACACTGGACACGTGAACAGAGTCCAGTGGAAGTACACGCATCATTTGAAACAGTTGTTTTGCAGTATCCGTCCTGTTTGAGCATGTGATAATCCAGACTGCCCTCTTTTGCAGGCGCGCCTAATACATTTCAAATGAGTTTTATATGTACTGCCCCACGATGCTATACAGTAACTCAAGTGACTGAGCACGAATGCAAAATATAGGATGCGTAAAATCGATGCGCCAAAACATTCACGGGCTTTTAGTAGCGTGTGACACGCATATGCTAGCTTGGAGCATGTCTTTTCTGTATGCGATTTCCAGTTCTTGTCCGAGTCAAACATGACCCCTAAGTACTTAAACGAGGCTACTGGCTGTAGCAGTGCCGCATTTAAAACCAAGTTGAAACCTGCAAAGTCGAGTTCTTTTTTCCTAGAGTGAAAGACCATGTATTTAGTTTTCTCTGTGTTGATATATAGGTGGTTTCGTTTAAACCATACTTGTACTCTCTGTAACTCTTCGTTAATTTTACCTTCGATGTCTCTTAAGCTGTCACCAACAAAGATTAGTGCAGTATCGTCTGCGTACATTAAAGCTTCTAAATATAGTAGGATGGAGGGAAAATCGTTAACGTACAGAGAAAAAAGAGTGGGTCCAATAACTGAGTCTTGTGGTACCCCAGAGACTATTGATTGAGTAGAGGACTCGACACCATTCATCACTACTCGTTGCTGTCGGTCGGATCGGTATGAGTTAAGAAGCTTGTGTATTTTGCCTCGAAAACGGTAGTCATGAAGCTTACTTAACATGATTGACAAGGCAGTGGCAATCGCCAAAGAAATCGCTGGACTGGTCGTGCTACGCAATTCCTCAAGTTCCGCGGTAGTGGAGCTGGATTAGGCAGAATAATTAGAATGTTCGAGACCTACACAAGAAATGACAACACATCAGTTTTTTTTAATAACGGCTAAGCTTTTCATGTGATTTCTCCGCATTTTCACCCTCATGTTTAAACTATAGTCTGTTATGGTTTCAAAATGTCGTGAATTTAGAAGCATATGCGTTCTCCACAACACTCACGACTCAGACTACCTTGATGGGGGTCAACCACCACCACTTTCTGCAACAGCCGAGGCATACTTCTCTTCAGAACACTTTTTAAAATATATTGCAGTATGTTTCACGCACTGCCACAGGGTGAGCACTAAGAAGTGTGGCAGCTTGGGCTAGTTGGTATGGCATGACGATAGTTATTGTGCGAGAACAAAACGACGACCTTCTTGTCCTTCTTGTCTCTGTGTCGTCGTTTTGTTCTCGCGCAATAACTATCGTCATGAGCACTAAGGTTTTGCAGTCATAATTGAAGACAGATAAAAAGTAAACGATAAATTATTTCAGGTTTGCATACAGCCTTGTACTCGATGTATTTTTCACACAGGATAATTCTCTACGGACTCATACAATTGTCGTTACAGCTGTCTAATATATATAAAATATTTAGCCAAGCATTGTCGAAGTCATAGTACTTGAAACTAACCCTTTGTAATTGTCCACGTCAAACACAGTGCACACGCACACCAAAGTTAATTTGTCTAAGTTTTTAAGACACTAGTATAACACTTTTGGGACCCGCCTTCTTGTGTTCCAATGGGGAGATTTACTTTTAATTGCAATGAAAAGATATCGGTCTGGAGGTCGGCGATGGTGAAAGCTGGCCTACTGTAGACTTCGGTGAGGATCGCCAGTGGGTGATGACATTTCATGTTCAAAATAATGAAACAGGTATTAAGTGTAGCATGCTTAATCGTGTACATTTTTCGAAAGGTTATGATACCAGATGGCTTCATAGTTTCTTGCTTGTTCCGTTGGAACCAAAGAACAATTAGCAAGTTATTAAGACGTGGCAGGCTTAGGTAGGCACATGGTTCAAACATTAAGTACAGAAGACTTCCAAGGCTTGATTGTCGTTTGAGTAGCTCATACTGATAACTTTTGCCTCTTTTGCTTTTTCCAACATTATTTTCTCTGAACCCACTGAATATGACGTTGACGCTTTCTCGGCATCTTGGGGCGACCATGTACCTAGCGGTCATTCAAATTCCTTCTTTATTTTAGTCACCGTAGTATGTTATAAATGTATAAACGTACTTGCGTAGCAACCAGTTCTACTCAGGCACAGCTGGGCCACAGTCGGTGTTTTTTTTTTTCAAATGTCACAATAATGGACGAACAGACTTCTATGTCAGTGACGGTATCATGTTTGAAAATATTTTAAAAGTAATGAAGTCAAAGAAAACAAGGAGTCGGAGAAGCTGACTCAACTCCGTAACAATATTCTTCTCACAAAATTAATGGGGCAAATACGTTCACTTTGTGCGCGTACACTTTGATCTCAAGAAGCTGCCGAGAACCTGCTTTTAAATGTAGCTTTTCGATAGCCTCTATAAACCAAAGTGTGCTGCGTAAAGATGTATGTCATAAGGCCATTCAAACACAAACAAGGTGTGGATCTAACAGCTTGATCGAGCCATCGGGTGGAGCCAACCAAAGTCGTTATCCCGTTCCGCTTATCCGGTATTTAGTACAAATGAGTACTGGTAATACATAACACAGTATCGGTGTAAGCTATTTGCGCAAATTGCATGTAACGTCAAAGTCGACATCTTCCCAGAAGCTGAAGAGAGCAGACGGCATTGGGGGGCAGCTTCATTTGTAATCTTCGAAACCATGGAGTGATTTGCAATGCTGGCCTTCGGGAGAGAAATCGCAGTAAAGGGTACACGTGCTCGGGATATTCCTTTGGCACATTTCGCAATGGACTACGCAATGATTATTTCCAACATAGCAGTGCGTAGTAGCACGGTAAAAATTGATAAAAATATCAATGCAGAGGCTGAAGTATATTTCGAGTCGCAGCATGTGGCATACTGCCTTGTGATCACTTTGGAATGATCAATATATCTCGCAATGCTTGCTTAAGCATTCCAGGTGAACGCAACAGAATATACGGGGTTTGAGTGCATGATGTTTTGCCTCTTGTTACATCAAATGGCTGCATAAATTGGAACTAGTAGTCTGGCGCATGATCACCACGAAAACTGCAACACATATCTGTACGCAAATACTACGCATATTTCATCAAAATAATAAAAATAAATCAATAATTTATAAAGAGTTGCTTGTTCATAATTCTAATATTGGTCTTAAGAAAAAAATGATGCTGTTTCTTTTCTCTCGTGTATTTATCACGAGTCTGCGGTCTTTAGTTGCACCTAAACTTGGCGACATGAGTTTTCCCGTTAGAATGCGCTATTCAGGAGACCTTACTGACAAGTCACAAATAAGGTTCACTTTAGGTTAATATTCATGTTGTGCCAATATTTATGTTATAGAACTCACATATTATTGTGTGTAGATGTGCATTTTCTCGCTTGATGCGTTTGTTGTAAACATCACAAAAAGTACAATGACGTCAAAGAACGCAAGCAGCAAACGCCGCCCGAAAGCACCAAGCTCTTCTTGAATGACAATATTTAAAATAAATACATCGTCTCTCTAACTATGAGTTGTCGATTTGGAAAGACGTGTCTCTGCAGAAAGAATGAATGTCTTAATCAACGCTCTAATTTATTTGAACTTTTTTTTGTTCTTGTTGCAGGGAGATTCCGGAGGACCCCTGATGGTCGAGGGGGACAGCACTCAGTGGACATTAATAGGAGTTGTGTCGTGGGGCATAAAGTGCGCCGAAAAGGGCCTGCCGGGTGTCTACACGAGGATCACAGAATTTCTCGGCTGGATCTACGAGAATGCTGTGTGATAAAAGATTGAAATACCGACGAAGACGCCACCATTCATAGGGAATCATCTCATGCTCAGTCATCCCCATACTTCTCATCTGCCAAGGAGGGAACCTAGGAAATAGTTTCAAGAGTGAAATACGGCGGGGCTCATTCATCGCACAGCTCATAAACTTTGTAACTTCTACTTTTTAATGTATCATGCAATTCGAAAGCTGTTTGCAAAGAATAAAAACAAGAAGTGAATTGAACGATAATATTGCTTGCCTTGATTTTTGGAAATACCTGAGGTATCTTTTTCCTTTAATAAAAACTGAATGAAGCACCCCGTAATCAATTATTGTGAACCATTCAACCCGACTTCAATAGTGCGGCAGCAAACTCTATATCTGAATTTAGCAAATTCTACAGCGTGTTCCTATGTACCACGTTACAGAAGCACAGATTCTTCAGACAACGGTGGCGTGGTCGTATAAGTGACAATGTATAAGTCGAAGAGGGAAAAAAAAGTAAGAATAGTTCAGGTTTGGTTATTCAAAAAAAAAGGCCACGTATCTGCATGTTTCACTGCAAATGTCGTCGAAAGAAGAAAGTCTTGCGCGTGGAGAGAGTGAACAAAACGTTTATTTGGAAGCGCTGCGTTAGAGAGTCTCAATCCGTGCAGTGAAGGCGAACGAGCGCATCGTGCCCCGCTAGACACGAGCGCCATCTGGCAGTTATCTTCGAAAACGAGGGACAGCGTGCGCGCTCACGGAGAAAGATGCGCGCCCGTCTTGGAGGCGATAATATGTAGAACGCAAAGCGAAGGGCAGGTGCCACCACCGTGTCGTCTTTAGCAAAGCGTTGGAAACCCTTGCCTTTTTCAGCATCGCGTTGCACTGTCAGCGCAGCGTGATAAACGCTACGGTCCTTAGAATTACCTATTTGTACCTTCTCTAGCATTAAGAACACATACAAAATATCCACGTGTTGTTATGGCACCTCAGATGTGCGCAATAATTGCTCTTAATTGACAATCGCACAACTATGAACGCTGAAACTTGAGCAATATCGGTGGGTGCTGCGGATGGGATTGCCCGTTAGAAGTACCGCTTGGTGCCGTTTGGGGTATCGTTACCGCGAGCAAACAGACAAACAAACAGACAGACAGACCAAAAGTTTGGCGTTGAAGGTCCCCAAGAAAGACTATCGTCTTTAAAAATATATTTACTCACCATGACGAATCGGTCATAAATCATGCGGCAGCGGGATTTATAAAATGATGAAAACCGTTAAAAATACAAAAAATATCTTAACTGAATTAATAAAGAAACAAAGTATTAAGTTTTAATTTGGGTTATTAGCATGACCAATGCTTTCGTTCTTTCATATAAATAAATAACACCTCATATAAGTATCTATTGCAATGACCCAGTGCCGACGTTTCTATAGGGAGAGTAATACCATTCCAGAACGCTCTAGCCATGGTTTTTTGAACGAGTATGCGACAAATCTTTGCCCTAAATTTTGGTACCTGCGACATTTTTTAATGAAGTGCGCTAATGTTCTGCTTGTTTACAATAGTAACATTAAGGGGAAGGAACAAAACCAGGTCCCTGCAAATAAAAATTCAGACGTGGAATTCTGCATCGAATTTAGTCTCTTCCATCTTCTCTTTGGCAAGCACTCTCAAATCATGACAGGTACATTGCCACTGTCCCTTAAGAAGAATATCTATAACAGATGCATCTTGCGGTACTCAGCTAAGGAGCAGAAACCTGGAGACTTACAAAGAGGGTTCAGAATAAATTGAGGACGACGCAGCGAGCAATGGCAAGGAAAATGGTAGGTGTATACCTTAAAAGACAAAAAGAGAGCAGAGTGGGTCAGGGAACAAATCGGGGTTAAGGATACTATAGTTAAAATGAAGAAGAGGAAATGGACATGGACCGGGCATGTAGTGCGTAGGCAGAATAACCGCTGGTCATTAAAGGTAACTGGCGGATTCTCAGAGAAGGCAAGCGGGTTAGGGGAAGACAGAAACTTATGTGGTCAGATGAGTTTAACAGGTTTGCGGGCTGAAAGCACAAGACAGAGTTGACTAGCGGAACGTGGAAGAGGTCATTGACCTGCAGTGGGCGTAGTCAGGCTGATGATGATGATGATATTCTCTTTCGCTTCCGGAACACGTGCGTCGATTTGGCGAAGAATGCAATAACTCTGATTGATTGATTGATATGTGGGGTTTTACGTCCCAAAACCACAATATGATTATGAGAGACGCCGTAGTGGAGGGCTCCGGAAATTTCAACCACCTGGGGTTCTTTAACGTGCACCCAAATCTGAGCACACGGGCCTACAACATTTCCGCCTCCATCGGAAATGCAGCCGCCGCAGCCGGGATTCGAACCCGCGACATGCGGGTCAGCAGCCGAGTACCTTAGCCAATAGACCACCGCGGCGGGGCAATGCAATTACTCTGATGTGCAAGAAAATGAGTACAGAGAGAAAGAGAGAGAGAAAAAACGAGGGACAGAATCAAATAGGAAGAAAGAACTTCAGAACGAAAGAAAGGGAGAAAACAGAAAAGAAGATATACAGGGCGTTGCTTTAAACAACACACTTTTTTTTTTCTTAAAACTTATAACAGGTAGGCACTTGTCATGCTCGCAGCCCATTTCTAGGTTAAGGTGGAAAGACTTTGCCACTTTAGTTAGTTCATTACAAGATTTTGCCTTTAATTACTTAACTTAGGCGTGATTAATTCACAAAAATATTTGAATTAGCTTTCTTTAACAATTTCAGTGTGCTTGTTTATATGAAGAAGTTGTTCTGCGCCACAAAATATGGCAAACCTCTATTTTGCGAATTGAAAATATAACGCGTGGTTTCAGAGGTCTATCTTGGAATATGCAGCTCGTGGGGCCGGAGAAACCGAAACTAACGACCACGGCGTTAGTTTCGACGCACGCGGTAATTTAGGCAAACTTGGTTCGTTGTGCATGGCTTCCGAGATTGCGGGAACGCGGCGGGCAATCTCGGAGGCCATGCGTTATGCTAATGAGTTCTGGGGAAACCCGCATGGGGCGAAAGGGTGATGAAAGGGTAAAAGAAATGCGCAGCAAATGGTGTGGATCTTCCTGTTTACAGTAGTAGCTCAGTGATCGGAAGCTTTGACGCTCTACTTAAGAGTTGCCGGGAGGCAGAGCTATTCGGCATTCCCTGTCATTCGCTCTAGAAGCTTTTCTCGAGAGAAATATGAGGAAGGGGAGTAGGCGATGAGCCAGCTGCAAATTTCAGGTAGCTTCGCTTCCATACTGCGCCATCACCAGTGCTTGGACGCTATTGCTGTAATGAATGATAAAGAAATATAGATTCTGCTCAATGAACAAATTGTGCGCAAGTAAAATGCCGAATTCGGATCCCTCTATTGACTGTTTGGTTTTGTGTGCTTTATTCGATGCGCAATTAGTACAGCTTCTGCACGAAGCATGCCTCAGAGAAACAGGAACACAAGTCATCGGGCTGTGTCTGTTTTGAATAATTCAGAGAAGTGCTGTTCTGCTTTTCATTCTGCTGTTATCAGAATCCTGAATGGTCTCTACCGTTATAGCCCGTGCAAAGCAATAACTCGGCCAGTGCCGCCTTTGTCTTTTATCAATGCTTCGTTGACAGAACATGGGCGCCCAGCGCTGCGGCTCAGGCGCACGTGCTCAGCCACTGCGCTGATTTGGGTGGCGTGTGGTTCAAATATTTCATAATGACGAGAGAATAAGTACAAGCAAAATGAAAAAAAAAACAGAACATACAAAAATAAGGGGAAAGGGATAAAAAGGAAGAAAGAGAGAAAGCCAGAAAACGAAATACAGAAAGAGCGAAATGGTGAAAGATCGATGCAAAGTTATATAACGAACAGAGAGCAAAGCAGAAAGAAAAAGATGAGAGAGAAATGTAAAAATAGTACGAAAGAGAGAGAGCGAAAACAAGGAAGAAAGAAAAGAAACAGATCAAAATAGAAATAAACAGAACGAAATAAAAACAAACAGGTGCAAAAAAGTGTGAGAGAGCAAAAGAGAAATAAAATGAAGTGAAATAGAAGACCACGCAGTCCTGATTTTTCTTTACGGCTTGGTACCGCTATTGCGAATCTAGGCTAATTCGCATTTTTCAATTATACGTGATGGCAAGCCAATTGTTCTAACTAGATGTTTGAAACAGGTATAACGTGCCGATATCTCGTTTCATGTATACCTGAGACAACTATATCGCCTAGAAGCAGTACAGTGTTATTGTTCATTCGAATTTCCGGTTTCTTCGTGAAAGCTGATAACGCTAAGCTCACCATCCTCTCCATATTAAGTTCACAACTCTACGACATCTAAACACATATTCAGTGTAGGTCACTGTCATGCGTTTGCGCAAACAAAAAGTAATAAATACGTACGAAACGTAATAAATCGACGGGTCCATTTACTATAGTCCGATGATTCAGAAGCCGAGAAATACAAAGGAGTGTATAATGCGGAGCTGTATATAGCAAGGGAACCACAGAACTTTCGTGTCCGCCGATGAAAGCTCCCAATGATTCCAGGCGTATAGGTGCCAGCCTCTATGAGGAGGTGGAGGAAAGAAATAATCGAGAAGACAGGGAGGTTAGCTGTAGTTCTAAAACCATCTGGTTACCGTGTGCTGGGGAAGGGGTAAGGTGAATAAAATATGATAGAAAGTAGATTTTACAAAGACACAGCGAGGGAGAACGCAAAATATAATGAAAGAGCAAAAGCAAAATCAAAGAGCATGCCACACTACAGTCTGTCTCTAAAGCTAGTTTTCCGCAAAAATCGTAATGAAGCTTTCAAAGCCTTTTGGGCTGAGGATGGACTCAGCCAAAGATGCGTAATCGTTTGTTCTGATAAAAAGTGATCATATAGTCCATCTAGAGCCTTTGTAACTTCCTGTCCTGGGGTGGGAGGGTGGAAACGGTACAGTGGCACAGAAGATGGGCAATGGTTTCTTTAGAGCTCCAGTAATTGCACTTAGATGTGCTGGCCATTCCAATAAGAGAGGAGTACGCGTTCGTGAAGGCCACACTAAGCCACAGGCGACACAGAAGTCTCCTCAGCTCGAGATATTCCTGAGCGAAGACGAAGCTTGAGATCGGGTTTCAAGCTATGCAGGCCAGCGTTTGTGAATTTCTTCGAGTTCCTCTGTGCCACTGATAGGTAACGTGCCTGTGAACGAGACCTTGTAGCTGCGTCCGTGACGCTAACGAAGGTAATAATCGAATATTGACGAAAAAAATCTTTATTTGGCGAACTTGTGCCCAAAAAATTAAACGACAGCGTGCAAACTATTCACCGTGTAAACCGATAGCGGCGTGAACAGTCGTTTGCATTCGAGTAATAGGATTCATGGCAAGGAGCATCCACATTGATACATGCGGCATTGAACATTCCAGCGTGGTTGCCGGTGGCCGCGTTAGTTGTAGAGTAAGCTCAGCTGTACGTGTTTCAACACTCAAGCCTGACTGGTGATCCTTAAATAATCTCGAATGCTTTCAGACGTCCCGCTGCGGTTTGCGCAAGGCAATATAGCTACACGTGCAATGGGCCGGTAACAGAAAACATAGAAGGAAATGAGCGTATGTGGCAACAACTTACACGTGCTGCTCTCTGCAAAAAGGCGGGGCGGTACGTCTCGTGGAAACTGCTGCGGCTCCTTAAAAGAACCTAGTTGGGTGGAATCCAAGACTCAATTTCGCTCTAAAGTCACGACCACACCCAGAAACAAAGAGAAAGCACGCGATTATAGTGTGATATATATATATATATATATATATATATATATATATATATATATATATATATATATATATATATATAGAGAGAGAGAGAGAGAGAGAGAGAGAGCATAGTGGGCCAGGGAGCACACCAGGCCAAAGATATAGTTTCAGTCCAGAACAAGAAACGAACATGCTCTGGGCATGTAGCATGTAGGCAGGATAACCGCTGGCCATTAAGGGTAACTGGCTGGATTCCCGGAGAAGGCAAACGCACGAAGAGGAGAAAGAAACTTAAGCGGGCTGATGAGATTAAAACGTTCGCAGCTATAACTTGGCAGCAGAAAGCACGAGACCGGGTTGACTGGCGGATCGTGAGAGGGGCCTTTTCCCTGCAGCGGGCGAAGTTAGGATGATGATGATGATGATGATGATTATGATGATGATGATGATGGGTTTATATTGGCCTGTTTCGTAAATAAATAAACAGTTGCAAGTGGGCGCTCGTCCTGGCTATGGGTTTTCTTCATTTGCAGTGTGGCCGTGATTTTTGCGTTAAATTGACGATTGATTTCAGACATGCACCAAATCACAAGTTGGTTAGCACTGAGAACGAGAGGTGACGAAGACGTCACGCATGGCTACTACTCGTGAAGAGCATTTCTACAGCGTGGTTGCCATTGCAGAAAGGAGATCACTGATCAAAATCTGCAGGACGAAGTCCTGCAGGTGCATCAAGAACCATTGCTTACCGACTGTGACGAAGGCACCTCTTTCGACTCTCCGGGAGCTACGTCTGCACACAGTCGTGGCGTCGAACATTCGTTCCCTTGGCTGTCATGGTGTCAGTCCCAACCACTGTCTTTCTCAATTAGAAATCCACGTTGTGCCTCTCTGAAATGTGGACGAATGCGTTGTATCAAAGCGACTGTTATACCGGAGCCGTGTGTGCAGACACTTTGTATAACCAGCGGGGAGAGAGTCAACTTCCCGAGAAATGCTTATATTTGCATGTGTGTGCATGCAGGCCCACACACATACGTGCGTAACCTCGCAATTTGTTTGGGAAAATGTTGAGAACGTGGGAAATGGCAGTGCTTAGTTTTCTCTAAAGGTAACGACATCTGCGACTATATACACGAGTGCACAAAACACACTGAATTTCGAGCGCCGTCTGCTGCAGTGACGCTCAAGAAGAGCGAAATAAGTAGACATGTCTCGGCCTCCTCGACACTGACGCTTTCTACGTGGATTTGTATGAAATTTGTGTAACAATAGAAAATAGAATGGTGATCACAACAGTGGGCAGTGGTATGCAATGAGCCAAGCAAAATAGCACAGCCGACTACACTTGGGTTTGGCTAGAAGCACAACACACATGCGCACACTTTTGATGATTTCTTCGATGTGTTCTAGTACGTCACTGCTTAGTTTAATACTATTTAAAAAATATCTTGAAGAAGACATCACAGCAGACGGCGCTCGCATTTTAAGTGTACTTTGTGGCACTTGCGCATCATCGGTAGACCGCTTCACCTTTAAAGAATATTCAACGCTATATACCGCATTTTGCGCTCAGCGCTCCCTCAATACTGACCGAAAATTGCAAGAACACATATAAAGAATGATTGAAGCATGCTGCTTTATCTCTGGCCAAAAAAAAATCTACGCTCTGGTGGCAGATGTCCGACTCGCACGCTGAGTGATTGCCGTATAAGCAAAAAAAAGCATTATGTGACCGTAACGCCGGATTAGAAGACGTTACTACCCTCCACAGCGAGTGTACCTTACATATATGATAAAAAGAGATTGAATATCTGCCGCTATACATTACCGAATGCCTCTCAGTGCGAAAGTGAAAGGTTTGCGGCTGCTCCCTTTGCCTGGATGATTTATGTTCACCTTGCCACTGTGAAGGTTGTCATTAATTTCAGTGTCGATGTGACGCAGTTTTCTCGTTGGGTGGAATCAAAAAGGCACCAGAACTGAAGCCAAATGTAGCCAAAGTAGCCATCGCATTTAATATGTCGCCAAATTTGTAGCGAAATAGAACAAGAGTTGTATTATGAACCTAGTACTTACGTTATACGTTGATTAATAAATAAAATCATTTTGGGTCGAAAAGTAGCCAATTTGGCGCAAAATGGTCACCAACGACCACCCGCCCGAAACGAATGGGAATTGCTTTACGCATACCAAGTTGGAGACAGTTCTCTTGACATTCCACATTGATCCCGGTTTGCTAGCCACACATAAGCGTACGGGCATCGATTTTAGCATAGCGTGAGCCTGCTGCTGCGAGTATGCGAATGAGTGTACATCATTACAACCACAATGCCAGTGCGAGCGTTGTTGCGTAGGGTGCCTAGATTCGCGCGCCAAACGAAGATCGCCCCCGCGGAGGAGCGGGCATCGAGGCACTCTAAAAATTGTTGAGGGGATGCAACGTTAACAGAACTTTTCTCACCATGGTGTTTGAAACTACACTCGTCATTCTCCTTCCCTGGGAGTAATGGTGTTGATTTTGAGATGCTGTTTTTGTAATTAGATGGAATGTTAATTGTTCTATTCATGAGAGGTAAAGTGGGAAAAATAAAAAGTGATGTGCCTAATGTGCGTGCTTCAGCCAGTGCCTCACGTAGCCAAGGCGGTGAATATGATTGTTTTTCTGTTTTGCTTCTTAATGACAACACGTCCAAGTGCGTATTGTTACAAACTAGCTTCTATAATTACACCCTTTGACGCGCTCCGTGGACGTATCATACCTGGCGCCACCTAGGTGCCAGCAATACAATGAGCGAAGGACAGAGAAAGGTGTGTGAACACACTTGAGCAACAATTTGTTGCTGAGAGTGGAGCAATCCACGTTTCTCTCTCTTAGCCCACTGCCCAGGAAATAAGGAAACGAAAAATCGGCGTGTTATAAAATGCGTGGAACGATCATATAACATTCATCACGCAGCTCCGGCATACAGTCGTTGGGAAAGCCGTAGTGATCTTGACGATATCGTCACACGTGTTTGCGTAACACACACCAAGACTCCTTTTCCATTTGTCCACTTGGCAGAATCTCGGCAGAGCGCAAACGATCATTCATGTGAAGTTAGGGGCCAAATGCTTCCATGAACTTCGATTTCCGTACTTTTGCCCATGAGCCTATTATTTTTTTGCTATGTGAAGGTTCACTATAAATACAGTTGTGTGGATTCATTCATGACGTAGGTAAACTACGTCAAGTATGCATACAGGTGTGAAAAATAAAATATTTGTTATTTACTTGAAGACGAGTGAAAACTAATCAATTAAGCTACTGCCTTGCGGGAACTCCAAATAAGTTTCAGAGTTTCAAGTTGCTTTAAAGGGGAAGCCATAGAATACAGTAATTAAAAATGGCAACCGTAATGCTGCAGCAAAGGGGAATAATTTCCGTCCCAGAGGATTGTCATTTTGATTGCGATAGCAACTATATGCATGCAACCGAGTTGTATTTGGGCCATAACCGTCATGCTTTGTAAAACGTCGAAACCAATAACATCACCGCACGCACCATGCATATGCTTTATGTATGAGTGGAAGCGTCGAAAGACTACACGCGGGCGCTGCTCTAACAGATATGAAGCGCGCTCGCCGGCTTCGTCGAGCGATGTCGCAGGGAAAAGAGGCTGCGTCGCTCGGGCCCGACCTGCGCACTTTGACATTTGACCAGATGAACACGAAATGAAGGGGCAGTCAGAATGCTAGAATGCTCCGAAGCGTTTTTTTTTTACTGACCTGTCATTTTTATTCTTCGGTCCATTTCAGGCTTTGCTTGATTTGTTTGTTTGTTTGTTTGTTTGTAACGCTGAAGAACGTCGGGTTCCAAGTTCAAACTGTTTGGCTCAACTTTCCGCTTTCAATTCTTTTTTTTAATGGTGTGCGCATAGTCGTACAATATTTAGAAAACTATCAGTAGATGATTCATACTTTCCTACGTAATCTGCGCTCGCCGCTTACTCCACGTTGAAGTGATAGGCAGCAATAAAGCTGTTTCGGAGCCACCGTAATTTCTTACACCGGTGTTGTGTAGAGCTACACTACATATAATCCTAAGGGATTGATTGATTGATATGTGGGGTTTAACATCCCAAAACCACCATATGATTATGAGAGACGCCGTATAGTGGAGGGCTGCGGGAATTTCGGCCACCTGGGGTTCTTTAACGTGCTCCAAATCTGAGCACACGGGCCTACAGCATTTTCGCCTCCATCAGAAATGCAGCCGCCGCAGCCGGGATTCAATCCTGCGACCTGCAGGCCAGCAGCCGAGTACCTTAGCCACTAGACCACCGCGGCGGGGCATGATCTTAAAGGAGTCAGGTGCTCGGCGTACATCGTATAATAAGAATATTTGATGGCATGCCATGCTCATAGCGTTGTCCTTGCGCCGAAACTGGCTCTTCTTTTAGTTTATCTCTTTTGTGAATTCTTTGCATGCTCGTTTTATGGTATTGGCGAGCCAAGTGAACATAATCGTGTTAGTGAATAATACTGAACATGGTCAGTAAGCTCCAAAGGTGAATGAAATAGCCGATGTGTTTGCATCCCTCGAGCAAAGCATTCACTCTGATGCCTCATGGTCATTCGCAGACCCTGAGCTTCAATAATTTTTGACACGTTTGTCAAACTCCTATTTCTGGCCAGCTACAACTTTAACAAAATCACGAAAAGGAATTTGCGGAGCTCACTTCTGGCCTTGTTGGTAGGACATCGCTGAAGGAGACACGCACAGTGTCCGTGTATGTCCCATTCGTTTTCTCCCGTCTCGATAAATATGGGCTAAATAACTTCCGTTATGCAAAGTTAACAAGACAATAAACAATAAAATACCGCGGGTTTTACGTCCTGAAGCCACAATATGATTATAACAGGCACCGTAGTGGAGATCTGTTGAAATTTTGACCATGTGGAGTTCTTTAACGTTCACTTGAATAGTACAGTACACGGGTCTCAACCATTTCAACTGCATCGAAATGCGACTACTGCGGCTGTGATCGAACCTACGACTTTCGAGTTAGCAGCCCAGACCCCCCCCCCCTAGCCACTGCTTGCTTCATCGCGGCAGTAAATAGAAGGCAAAGTACACTTTCCATGTGAGTAACGTGATCCTGCGGCGAGCCGTACAAAAAAGAGAGGGGAAGGGGAAACCAAGTTTAATTTTCTCCACTTGTGGTTTTATAGTGCACGTTAGTAGATGTAGGCACATGTTTTAGGTTTACCCCCATAGCAAAGAGACTATGGTGGGTGGTAATCAAACCCTGGACAACCTGCTCAATTGCCGTTCCAAATCGTATGCACTGAGTGACCTCTGCGGCTTGGATAAGGAAATTCACAAGAATAAACTGGCATCCGTGGACTCAAAACATACGCTCAAAAGCAAATAAATACCGCGAGAGGTTAGTCTATGAATGTAGATAGCCTTCAACGGGTACTAATAAAATTTGTTGAATTGCGAAGAAGAAATTTCTTATCCATCAATCAATACGTCGCTAAAAAAATGACAATAAACCATTTGCACAATGTAATACGTGAAAGATTGAGCCATGTAGCACCGAATGACAGAGTGTCGACCCTTCATGCGGCCGCAGTTTCCGTGCGACAGCACCTGTGAGGACACGAAAGTGCAATGACATGACTAAGCAGTCTGCTTGTCGGAACGTGGCAGTCACCACTTGCGTGTTTCCACGATCAAAAGCCGATGATGACGTGTACAGTTCAAGGATACGTCCAGCCGTCAGCGATGGTTTATTCTCGGATGGCAGCCCCAGAGATTGAAGGTCAACGTCCACTAAACAAGGCCAGCGCATAGATGTGCAAGAAACACTATATTTATAATAGCGTACGTCTAGAAACAGTCAACGAAAACACAGTACGCGAACACGTCATTGACCGAGTTTTCGCTATTACACGCCAATCAAGAAGGGAAACCTATTTTTTACCTTGTGGTATTTGTCGCTGCTATACGAGTGAAACTGCTTGAGACTTGGCCTGCTCCCACGCGGAATATAATGAGCAGAGAGCCACCCTTTTTTTAACGTTATATAGATATCTTATTTTACATTATCGTTTATACAACGGGCCACACCGAGGCCATGCGCGAAATCATCCAGACAGAAACGATTACATTTTTATGAGATTGCCGCGTCACTATACTCCTATGTGGTGCTCACTGACAAAAAATGTGTACTTAGGTTAGTAGAAGTGATGAATTCATGCAATATCTTGGTACCCATTAGTACAATATCTGTTACAGCTGCCGTGTAAGGCAGCTGTAACAGTACCAGTACCAGTGGGTAACTGTAAAAGCGGCGACTTTCCAGACAAATAAATTGTTGAAAGTTTAGCGCTCTGTGTCCTTCCTTCTGTCCCATCTTGTCGTTTGATATGGCATGCATCCTTAATGACGTTCTACAGGCATGCCCTATCTTACAGCGCTCTGAATTGTCAACATCTTTCAGTGCTTCGTATGCTCAGCGCTTCGTATGCTCTACGTGCCAGTAAAGGTGCGCGAGCGCTATGGGTGGTGCGGCTGAAACAAAGATAAAAGAAACCGGCCAACCCCGCCGCAAGGAGATGGATGATGCGATATGACCGATGCATGCAGTGAAGATCTATGCAGATATGCGATAATATCGCCCCACGTGTGAGGCCTGACGTCGATGGCTCCTCAAGCAGACAGGAGACGCCTCGGGTGTGATGATGCATTGATGGTGGGGTTGCGTCGCTGAAGCGGCAGCTCTGAACTTTTATAATGAAGGCTCAAGAGAGGAGGGGGGGGGGACCATTGGATCTCTATGCTGGCTGCTCCCTTGTTGCAATTGTTCACGCCTCGGCGCTCCTTCACGAGCGCTCTGGACGACCATCGACTAGATCTTCAGTTCGGTAGAGATGGCAACGTCCTAGTCTTGTTCGCGGGTGAGTTGTGTATCCAGGATACTTCTAGAGTATATTAGCTAGATTGCCAAACACTGTGGATCAGTTTATGTGTTAGTTATGCTTCGTGACGTATGACCTCGTTTCAAGTATGCTGAGTGTGTTTTCTTGAGATCTACAGTTTTCAAAGAGGAAGCACGAAGCTCCTGCGTTACGCTCTATATTGGGAGGCGATCTCATGAAAGGTTAATAAGGAATCACTGGGTCCGATTTCCGACAAATCAATCAATCTCCACGGCTGTCGCAGAGCGTGAGTTCAAGAACGCGGCAGTGAGCAATCTCATTTAGGTTCGGGCAACCTCGTAGCACCTCGTTGCTCATATGCAACGGGGCATCCCATAATATAAGGCACATCACCATAATGAGTTTTCTACTTGCTTTTCAGAAATAAATATTATCTCTTCAAATTACTCATACTCGCCACGACTAACTGAATTAAAATCTCGCATTAATCATTCTTTTATCAAGGTGCCGTTTAGCTAATATGTACCTGTTATTTAAGTTCTACAATGCATGCATCAACCCCTACTCCGGCCGTCAAGCCAACCTACTATCATTTTCGACTGCATTACCCAGGGTAAGGCTATCTACCCGCCAACTGCGCACACCACTGCAGACTTTTCACGACTTCATGTGAAGGCTTCACAATATTAGAATGACCTTCCTCCTGAGTCCTGGCATTGTGCGCCTCTCCAGTATAATCAATTTCAGAACAATGATCAAGCATTTACACACTGAGACCTGTTGTGGTAACCCGATTCTCATGTAAAAGCTTTTCCCAAAGGTAATTGGGGTACTGAGAATATTATTTGATCCAATAATTATTACTCAGGAAATTCCTGTGAAATTTTGCACTTTGTTATATTATTATTATTATTATTATTATTATTATATTTGCATACACAGATACACAGGAACACATAGGAAAGAGGGAGAGAGCAAGCTGGTAACTGCCACTTGGAGGGGCACAACGCCTGCGTAAGTTAAGCGTTATCGGCAACTCACCAATCAACGCGTATTATTAGTAAATTATTATCCATCAACTTACTCTAACAGTTTGAATTTGAAAGCATATGAAAAGAAAAATTATACTTTTAACTTGTACTTTATCCCCTTGACTTGTACTTTATCCACAGAACTTGAAATCGTGATGTATATAAGGTCATTCATAAGGTTTAGGTTTATGCCACTCCAAGTTCTCTGACCGTCACGAAGTTAGCCGTAGCTCAGGAGACCGGTTCAGCACGAGGCTACAAGCGCCACTTGAGTCGTGGTCAGGCTAAGCTGCAATGTCGTCTGAAAAAAACCCCTCACTCTGTGCCGCCTCCCGTAGAGGCAAGTGTCGGAAGGTGCAGGCAAAACGAAGAAACGCTTCCTCTGTGACTCTTGCTGTCAGATCTCAGCGCACTGCTCCCAGCCCCTACAAGAACGCACGTTCCGACACTGTGCAATACAGCGCTGATTTCCGCTACAGCTCGAAACATTTCCGGTCCTTCCCACAATCTCCAAGTTCCGTTCGGGGGCATGGCACCCGATGCGGAAATGGTGCTCATTAAACCCACGTGCCCCTATTGCTATATACCCTAAGGCACGTCCGAATCCTCCTCTTGCTTCGCGACGAGGACGTAGGCACGTGACGTACTTCCGCTCAAACTTGCGTTACACTCGCGCCACGCTCGCACAAACCGACTCACGCTGGTTGCGACAAAAAGGAGAAAAACATTTCGTTCTCGAGCGGTGAGCGCGTGCATGGGACAATTTCCCCGGCAACACGAGTCCGTTCATGCAGGCTGAGAGAGGGAGGATCACCGCGAGACAAACAAGCCCGAAACGATAAAAGAGGCGCCTCGAGCCACGTGGGGAAGGCACACCAGAAGCAAGTAGCGGCAGGCGGCAGCCACGCAGGAAGAGGTCTCCGTCAGAGGAAATCGTGCTGCCGGAGTGCGCAGCGTACATTTACAGCGTACGGACAGGCGACAGCGCATCGGCGAGGGATATCCTTGGGCGACCTTGGCAGAAAGGCACCATACCGAGAGCGAGGGGCTAGCCGGACTTGACCGGTCGGTCGCGTGTGCCATCCATACGGAGAGCGGGCGGCAGCGGCCCATGCCAGAGGCTACAGGTCGCGCACCACGCCGATACCAGGACTGCTCGCGCGCGCCGCCTAAGAAGATGCCGCGAAGTTCGGATGTGGACCGCTCAGCCGGATCCACGCCCAGCGCAACCAGGTGACGACTGCAGGCTGTGTTGTGGATAAACTAAAGGGCGCCCCAGTGACGAGCGGAGTTCAACTAGGACGGCAGAAAGGGTTCGCTATGACCAGAGCTGCATTACTGGCCGTGTTCGCGTTGTGGGGACTCGTATCGTGTGGACATTGTGCGTTGGGATACGTGTGGAACCAATCGGAGAATGAGCCAACCTACACACACGGTAAGATATTTAGAGGCCCAACAAGACATCGTAAATGAGAATGAGCCCATATATGCAGAATTTAGATAATCTGCAAATACTGATGGCCTTCCCATATTACGAGTCATTCTTTTATAGAGCTTAGTGGCAACATTAAAATGCTTATAGGCATTTTCACCATTTGATCGTCACAAAATTAAATTGTGTTATTGCCCATGGTTTTCATAGCAGGATCAGTGACCATATTCTTGCCGTTCCCTAAATCTACCACCATTTTTAAGGTAAATCAAAGTCAGAAGACAAAGGCACCCTCACCAACAAGCATAGAAAAACTAGTTACCTCAATTTTGTAACGTTCTGGTTTGAAGCAGATAGTCATACGCGATCGCGGTTGTGCAATTGCTCGTGAGTTGGTTGGTTGTAACTTTATTGCATTGTAGCCCAGGGGTTTATACTGCAGAAAGTTTGCTTAAATAATCAAACAAAACGAGGGCTTCCTGTAATAGCATAACACATAGTAAGAGCATGACTGAGTGTATTGAACTTATTTCGTTTCGAACATTTTGGCGCCCAACGCAACACATGCAATGTAAGCGGCTACAGCACTCGCGGCAGCTTTCGTGCAGGCAAGAAGTCAGCGTCTATTTTTCCGTACTTTACTACGAAGTACGCACATATCGGTAATGTATATAATTGTATATTGCAACCGGCATGTCGATAGAGTTTTTGTTATCAGTAACATCTGACAAATACCTAAATACATGCATTTTGCAATGTGGTGTCATGAAAGCGACGCCAGCCGACAGGTTTCGAGCCGAATGTAGGCTAAGGCAAACGTCAGTGTCTTGGCTTTGATTATTGTCGCTGTTTCGAAGGGCACGACATGAAGGTGCACCGAGCCTACAAGGTGGAATCAATTTTAACTCGTGCGTCCCCCATCACGGTATAATATGAAGGACGGGCTTATGTTCTGATCTGTCGCGTCTTATTTCTCCACGCACTCTACCTCTCCCCTGTCGACTCCTTCAAGAAGGCTTCGGGCGAAGTGGCAGAACGCAAGATGACCCGGAGCATTTGGAGCACCACGTCGAGATTGTTTCCAGCTGGCCTAAAGAAGGTTCGGAAGGTGTGTGCCAAATTACTCAACTATGCCTTCACTTAGGCTGCGACGCGTGGCCTAGATATAAGTAGTTGGACGTGCGATCCACGCTGTCTTTGAAGGGAAGGCGCGACAGGCGACAGCCCCCGTCACGGACGGTAAGTGGTCGCCCCCTCGCAAAACATAGTTGTAACAACTGCATTCCTGAAGGCTCTTGCCGGTTCAGTTCAGGAGGGGCAAATGTCAGCGCGACGCCTCTTTTGTTTACGCACTGCGTACTGCGCGACGCGGCCACATCAACCAGAAAAGCTGGACGCGACTACTGACAGCTGATAAGAATGAGTGACTTAGAGACGTTGGGGCGCCAGCCTAATGGACGGGTGGCCCTACATTTTTCAATGGCAAAAGGAAAAAGAAATGTTCTCGGTGGCCGACACTTTCAAGTGTGCACTGCTGCGTTCACTGCATCGAATAAAACCTCTGCAAGCATTCGTATGCATTACCTTACACCGCCACGTCATCACACTCTCCTACAACTAAAATATCTGAGCGATGCACTGCATTATCACTAGGCAACGTCGCTCAGCGTTTTGCTAAAGTACACGCGACAACCAACTCTGCCACGTTCTTGTCAGCCTGTGCAGCTATGCGGTCTTGACCCCGCTGAAGTTAATTACAGACGTTTTAATTTTATATTTAATATTCATCCCGAGATATTACCAAGCTTGTAGATCAATCACCCACTAGAGTGTCGTAGCGTTTTTTCATAATTGAAATGTGATCGCGGGAACCTGGACTGAACCCGCACCCTATCGCTCAGCACCACATTGCAACGCCAATGAGCTCACTGGGAGGCGCTTCTTTACACCTAATGCCGTTAGATACTTGGGGCCGTCATTACGTTTCAAGCCTGAATGCACTTATGAACGGGAACACAGTTACTTGCAACACATCCAGAAAGCCTGCGAGATTATTCGGTAATCATATGTGGTCTGCGTTAATGAAACGGTACGATTGTCGTACCTAAATAAGAGACTTTCAGTGGTACCCTCGTTCTCTTCTCTTTACTCACTATCTTCAGTCGATGCTTTCAAAATCAGCGCTATTTTTTCCGTGCTTAAGCAGGAAAGCACATACCGAGCCAAGCAAACTAAAAAGAACCCGCAGTACGTCATCAAGCTAGGGGTAGCTCTTAAATTTTATGATGAGTTGGCGTGTTATGAAGTAGGTAGACAGCAGAGAGCGTAAGTCATGAAATGTTTTTAGAAATAGAAAACTGAGGTGTGTTTCAACTCTATGGCATGCTCCTTCAGGTTTCGTGGGCCACTCACCATTATGCGTTCAGGTATTTCATTCATTAAAACAGAAGTATACAGTTAAGATTCTACTCTTCTTTCGTACAGATAGGGGTTCGACGCCTGTGGATGACCCGGAGTCGGCAAGTTACGCGCGGCCTCCAAGCCGCCACAACACTGTCAACAGCCGCCGGCAAGGTCTAATCACAGAAAGCCACATCGTAGCAAAGTTCGTCGACAAGCTGCAGCGATCTCTAGAGCGTTCAACGCAGTTCACAAGCCGTGCCGACTACCATGCCTGCCTGATGCCCAACGGAAGCAAGGGATGTTGCACTCCCGTCAGGTTGTGCGTGTTGCCCGTGTTCCTGGACAGTCTGGACGTGTTCCTTAAGTACACGTGTGCTATAGACAATGACCACATCGGTGTGTGCTGTCCCACAGAGTTCGTTCCGAACACGAACATACCTCGGCGACCCGACGGCACCTTCGTCATTGCCACCGTCCTCAGTCCCAGTCCTCCGCGACCTACGAAGAACACGACAGTCCACGTCACCCCGACGCCTGGTCCCTGGCCTCCCGTGGTGCGCGACGAACCACGGTATCCCCTGGAATCAGGTCACGGCGGTGGCGACCATGTGAGTTTTGTGACAAGTCACTAAAAGTAATTGTAGTGCAGAATCACCAGTTCCGGTTGATACTAATTTCTTCCTCAGTGTCACGAATTGTAAATGGCTTTTACAGAAAACTAGCCCGGAAAAACTCTCTGCCTAGCAATTCCACTCTTTTCTTTTCCACCTCCTTTCACTCCATTATTTGTTCCTCAAATGCAGGGTAACAAACCGGATGTGCTTCTGCTGAATCTTCCTGCCTGTTCTTCCTTCTCTCTTTCTCTATGAATCGCTCTCTTGATTTTTGACCCCCATCTGTAACTGAAACATGCGTAGTTTCGTTCACTGCTAAGGCCGATTGTTCGGATATAGAGCTTTCGCAGCCACGATGCAGATATATATACAGGACACGAAGAGACTGTTCAACGACGCGGCACATCTTTAATTTATAGAGAGTGTATCATTTTATGTTATCTTAACGTCCTTTGCCTTGTTTACGAGGAGAAAGTATCTCACACAAAGATGATATATGAACCTTCCGCGGTCGTGCATTATTTGCGTTTTCTGAGCTTTTCTTGAAAAGTCAAAACAGAACATCTATTCTAAAATTATTCATTTAAGCATGGAGTGTATATATCTACCTGCTTGATTTCCAAGGCATATAAGTAACTTAATCTTGACAATGCTCTTTAAACAGCAGTTCGTCGCGCTTGCAGAAACTTTACCAACACAAAAATAAATGCCGCCACGCAGTCAGCACTCAATGATAATGTAGCATCCAGACGACTTCTTTTTACACTGAATACAGCCCACCATAAATCGCCCACAGGAACAGAATATGTTTTTTCAAACAACTCATCTGCTTTTATTTTATAAGGCGAACATTCAATAGCATGTAGAGAAGAGAAAGATGGGTGAATTTGTTTTTTATTAGGTGTCATGACACCTTGTGTCGTATTTGTGAAATCGTCAATAACTGCTTCAGCCAGACAACGTTCAAAATTCACCACAGACTCTTGATGCAAATACAGCGGCTCTTACGAACGTAGTGAGCATTGATTGAATACCTTAATTATGAAACTTTCACAAGATGTACAATACAATGAACCTTTGATGTAATTTTTCTCTTTGCTTCGCTCTTGGAGAAACGAGACTTTTATAGCCTACAGGTTTCGAAATAGAACTAATTCTAGCAGTGCGAAGACAGCATCAGCAGCATATACAGATGCGATTGTCTCTGTACATTACACTTGTAAACATAACAGTGTTATTATAAAAGATCGTACGTGTATTAGAATAGAATAGGTCATCGTTCGCAAGTTTTATTGCAAATACCTTCCCAGGTGTGATCATTTCTTTAAGTTTCATATTAATTCCGCAACAGCACTTGATAGAGACTTCATTTGTAGGCCCTAACATCAGTATATTTTATTTGCTGCCTAAGCATTTCGTGTTGTTTTCTGCTTTTCATAATGTGAGCTAACCTTGCAGTGGTCAATGTTTTCTTTATTGCATGAGTAAACGGAAAACAAAAGGTGTAAATCACTTAACACTGTCCGCAAGTGCATTCTGCGCATTAACAGCCACCAGAAGTTAACCCTAGTGTGCTTTATGTTGAGCAAGATCTTTATGAATTAACGAAGCAATTATCAAAAAGCTAAAACTATAACTGCGATAATACACAATGTTTACCACTGGAGTCAAAATATAGGAACTACTTGCGCGGAACAATCCAGTGCGTTCGAGTAGCAGAATGCGCTTGCGAACACACGTGTGCGCTTTTTGTTTTTTTTCCTGCGCGCGCACAAAATCCTCTTGTTCTTCCGACGTTAAAATACAGTTGCGTCAAACAATTTTCTTGCGGCGAAAGAGGCACGTGCCACCAACACGTGACAATGAGGGCAGGCCCAGCAGCAATCCCGGTACCAAGCCGAGCGGCTATCCCAGTTCAAAGCCAGGCGAGTACCCGGACAGTAAGCCGAGTGACTACCCAGCCAGCCGGCCGGGTGACTACCCCGGCACCAAGCCGAGTGGGTATCCGGGTAACAGGCACAGTGACTCTTCAGGCAGTAGGCCGGGTGTCTACCCGAGCAGTAGGCCGAGTGATTCTTCAGGCAGCAACCCGAGTGGCTACCCAAGCAACAGGCCGAGTGATTCTTCGGGCAACAAACCGAGTGGTCAACCAAACAACAGGCCGAGTGACTCTTCGGGCAACAGGTCGAGCCACCGCCCCAGCAACAGACCGCAAGACGGCACCAACACTAATCGAGCCACAAGCCGGCCTGCTGGCAGGCCGGACCCTGACGCGCACTCGCACATGAAGAGAAACCCGTCAAAGCCCATGCCACCGGAACTGGAGGAACTTAAACAGAGTAAGTAAATCGTCGAATAAGGAGCCGTTTGACATACCAGAGACCAGGGTTCTCGCCATAGTGGGCAGTGGTACAAATGCAGCCACCGCTCCGCTTCGCCACCTAACGCTTTGTTTTACCGGCCACTGGTCCGATTTGACCACTTTCACTTGGGCGCCTGAGAAACGAATAAATTGCAATTGTGTGCGCGTCTTGCCAACTCCATTGGCAGCGCAAAAACATAGACGCCCTTCCACCTAGAAATTAAGCGTGGCTGCATGTAGAAAACGGAAAGTTTGAAAACATGAAATCATCAACCTAATATCTTTCTAACTCTCTTCCCTCTCCCCCTCCCTCCCGCCTAAGTGGACCCTGCCTCAAACTCACTCCTGCAGTCGATAAAATCTCGTACCCGTGTAGACGTCCAGTGTCCGAAAACTCCCACCACCGGAAATAACAAGGCCGCATTGTAGAAAACGCAGACACCAAATAAACCACGTTGAATGTCAACAGAGATAACAAGCCGCGCACCCTGAAGGGTGCCACGCCACCTGCACCACGCCATAGAGGGGACGCGATAAGCTGGTACTTGAGGAATAAAACGCTTATTATCTGAAACTTCAGCATGCCTACTATTGTGTGCAGTGATGTCGGTTAATTGCTTATTCTTTCTGTTTCTCAAACGAGGTGTTCTTACCTATTGTGCATAGCTTTCACAAATTACCGTACTTGTTGAGAAGCTCGCGTGAACAGCTTATAGGAGGCTGATGTAGTACGCCTGCATGCAACTGTTATGTAATGGGCATCGCACGTCTTAGGAATGCATTATGCCAGTCTGAAGGTGTAATTGTGTGGAAAGTACAGTGTCGCCTTCATAATTGTCCCTTGGATAAGTATAACAAGACCATTATTGTAGGTTTTGTATGTTCTTGGAAATGTTTTTAATCGAGCGCGTTTCTTACACTATATTTAGCACTTTGCGTGTTTCTTTTTTCTTGTCTATGATATAGATGGAATAGCCCCGCCGCGGTGGTCTAGTGGCTAAGGTACTCGGCTGCTGACCCGCATGTCGCGGGTTCAAATCCCGGCTGCGGCGGCTGCATTTCCGATGGAAGCGGAAATGTTGTAGGCCCGTGTGCTCAGATTTGGGTGCACGTTAGAGAACCCCAGGTGGTCGAAATTTCCGGAGACCTCCACTACGGCGTCTCTCATAATCATATAGTGGTTTTGGGACGTTAAACCCCACCTATCAATCAATATAGATGGAATACAGTGAAGGCTCTCTCATTCGTGTTGACTGAGGTGCTGCGGTACGCAAATCATAATAACGAAAAAAAATTAAAGAGAAGTGCATGGTAAATGGCTGTCTTCTGCAATTGTCGGCTTGTTTGGTAATTTAAATAAATTCTGGAGTTTCCCGTACCAAACCCACTACATCATTACGAGGCACACCGTATAGAGACAAATACCTGGTTTCCTTATCATACCTTGTTTCAGTATGTGTCCTTCAGGGAAAATTCATACGTGCCTTCAATTCCGTGTCTGTTCCTTTCGATTTCTTCAGCATGAATGTCCTTTGAACAAAATTGTGTTTTAAACTTCTAACGCTAAACAACTATTCGTTGTGCACACACTAAACAATTGGTGAGCCACAAAATAAAAAAATCGTGGCATATCCACGGAGTGATTGATGATGAGTGGCGCGAAGCAACCTTCCGTCCATTCATTCGTGTGTCCATCCATCCGTGCATGCGTCCATGCGTCCAATCCCGTTGGACAATGCAGTGGGCGTGCTGGTAACACCAACTAGACGTGAGCCAAGGAAGCCGAGCGCAAGCGTCCACAACGCACCCACCGCTCTTCTTCGTCCATGCCCCATCAACGATCCGCCACGTACGGCGACTATCCAGGAGAGAGTCACTCGTTCTCCGCGCACTCAGGCAAAGCACAAGCAGCAGCCAATCAGAGAGCAGCGGAAGTTCGGGCAGTTGCTAGAGTTGCTGTATATGCTACCTTAAAATAGCAGGGTTGTGCCAAGGTACGCCATATCGAGTTCAAATGTCTTGCGGGAAAGCCACTCACCACCCGAGTAGGAGTAGCGCTCGCGTTTCAGGGTACTAGCATTTTTTTTTCAATTTTTTATGAAGGTATGAGCAAAACTCGGTTGCTCCGGTAACGCCTAGAAGCTTTGACTTTATGTTTACGTTCTTGGTATGTAATAACAAATTAAATGGCGTCTTCTCCAGTGAGATATATAAAATTAGTCACGCATCAGCTTTGTCTCCTTTTCCGCTGTTTTTCCCAGTTACAGATATGAAATTATTTTTGCAGTTTTGATCGCGATCGAGCCAGTTAGGAATGAAATTTATCGTCCCGTTGGGCTCATTCGTGAGCGGTGTGAGGAAGCCAGCTATTGTTTTATAGTCTTCAACTGAATTGAGCTGGTTAGCCATAGAGAGTGGCCGTGCGACGCCCATGTTGCGCAGGCCTCTCGTATCACGCTTGTATTACAATCGCGGCTCACGACAGCTGATGTGAAGCATAGTTAAACAGCCCTGTTGCGTCCAACATTCCTCTCGATTAATCTTTGAAAGCCGCAATAAATTGAAGTTACGCATGACAAGGTTAAACTAAGAGGAGCTTCGCCCCTAGAAGAGCGATGAAGCATTCGGGTAAAAATAAATACATTGCTTGCCACATTGACAGGCATTTCTACTGTTTTTTTTCTTATTCTCGCTCAGAAAGTAAACGCGCAAGTTCTCTAGCAAGTCTTATACCTGCGCCACATGGGCGTTTCGAAGGCCATTCAACCAGTAGTCAAGCATCGTGGGACGTTTCTAAGGCACCCGAGTCAACAGTCTGTTGAGTCAATGGTGGGCCTAAAAACTCCATCAAAACTTCGATGGCCATTGAGCGACGCAAGCGTAAACAGCGCCAACGCGCCCCTCGTTCACACTGAGCTCGTACACACGATTAGAAAAAGGAATCTAACCAGTAATCTCTCATATCAGTATAAGTGAGTTGTGAAATAATTAATATGGTGCTTTAATTACTTTAAAGGTGTGACCTGCACATGTTCTCGACAACAGCAACGCACTGGTTCTCATCGTGCCGTGTTGTCGTGTATCACTTGCCACATTTTCACTGCACAAAACCTAAAAGCAAAATATGCACTAAGAAATACGAATAAAGAATGTATTGAGAAAACTTCAACAACATCAACAGACTTATTTGAGTTTTTAGGTGTACGGGCGACATTAATACGAAAATAAAGATCCGCAGCACCGCACAATTCTGCGACAAACACCTGAACCACTCAAGGGCCATTCAGAACTGCCGTGTGGCAGTGCGAGAGCTCCATAGAGTCGAGAGAGTTGTGGTGTTTCGGTAGCCACCGAATGGATGTCCTTTTAAAAGGGACCGTGTGACAGAGATATTGATGCTCATGAAAGCCACATTCGTGGAATCCACTAGCGGCTTTACGGCTGATAGTGAGGCACATGAGCATAGTGAGGCACATGATAGTTAGAAAACACACGCATAACGAGGAAGTCGTAACGTGGTGTTGCTCGTATAGTATTAGCAAGTTAGCGTAGAAGTAGGCGTACTTTTATCCCGAAACTTGGCACCAGGTTGTCATGTCGTGCACCTGTTAAATTTACTATCACATTCTTCACTCTCTTGATATGATAGAAACTTTCCGACATCACACCTATGCTACATTAGTTCTACTGACCGGAAACCAGCTATGAGCGCACGCAAAAGGCTCGCAATTTCTGGAACATTATTTGCTCGCAAATTCACTTCTCCTAACGTGAGTCTGGGTGATCATTTCCTGATTTTACAACTAAATACGTGTCTTACTTTCTAGTACAAAGTCTTTAACCGCGTTACACGTATATTGCACCATTTCAAAAGAAATTGGCCAATCAAACATGGTCTCTCTTTATTTCCTTCTTTAGCAACGCGGAGAGCTCTTTCCTGTGTCCTGCCTCCATGACTCACGTGCTAGCAGCGCAGCGCTTATGTTGCTACAAGCAACAACGATGGTCAAGCATGGAACAATTAAACGCTACAATGAAACACAGCGATCAAGTGTTCGGTCGTGAAATGACAAGAGACTTCGATAAAAGATAGAATTTCCGGATCAGAATCGGTGAGCCACTGACAATCACTTAAATGAGAGAACACCAGTAATTGGGAAACGGTGCATACCAATACGCGTGTGGCCAATGCATCTTTGAGGGCCGCATTTTTATTCGAGTCAATTTCTCGTTGTTCCCCCGCGATCTTCTACAACAGCGCAGCTCTGGCCGACTGGCTCGCCCATCTGATGCCGACAAGAGCTCTCACTGAGGGGTGCCCCGTCCTCGGACTCCTGCGACAGCGTCCATCCTTCCTATCCCTCATTCCTTCTGTCGTTCTCTGCCCCTGCTCCTCGCTCTCTCCTTTTTCTCTATCTCTTTACCTTTTAATTCTATCCTTTTAATCTCTCATTTAACCCCACGTAAGCTACTGTTGAGGTGTCCTCCCCCTGAGGGACACTTACCCTGCGACCATGTCCATCTTTCCTATCTCCTCTTTACTTCCATCGTTTTCAGTCGTTCGCTGCCCCTGCGCCTGGCTCTCTCCTTTTTCTCTATCTCTTTACCTTTTAATCCTAGCCTTTTAATCTCTCCTTTAACCCCACCCCTCGTGAGCTACTGTTGAGGTGTCCTCCCCTTGAGGGACAGTTACGGGGCTCATTTTTCTCCTCTTTTTATTCAAAATCACTCACACGCATTTCTATATCCGCGCATTTCTTTGCACTGGATGGCACCGGGTTTATTGCGTACAATGCCGCCAGCGCCACCGAGACCTTTAACTCGTTACAAGATTGCGACCAAATTTATAAACGGCACTAAAGTGCTATTTTGCCGCCTCACGCCAAGCACAGGTACACAATGCGCAGCATGAAGAAAAACGTGTGGTGGAAGGGGTTTACCCCGGATGAGTCGAGGGATAAAAAACCCGTAGGAATAATAGTCGTAAGCGTTCTTTGAACGAATTATAATGGTCCGGAAACGTAAGGGTAGGAAGAATGAAAATATAAAGAAAATGCTTACAGCATTTAGGGGCATGCGGCGGACGTAAATAATGTGTGCCTATTCTGCTGTAAAACGCAATATTATTGTGGCCACGTTAGCCCACTTGTCTATTTTGAAACAGCCACTTAACTTTGCGCCGTGTCTATTGTAGTACTCAAACTACAGTTCAAACAGCACGCTGTGACTATTAATGACGTTTACGTTAATGCGTGATTTGCTTGCCTAACAAGCGGAGTAAACTTTATTGTATTGTTAAAATGTACTCACGGATATTTTTCAGCTTGCGGAATCCCCGTGCTTCACAAGAGAATCATTGGCGGGAATGAAGCTAACCCCAACAAATGGGCGTGGATGGTAAGTGCTGCAGAAAATTTTTTCCTTGTTGAAGCTAACACAACTCAATGACAAGCGTTATTCCTTGAAATATTTGAAATCGGCGTTGTTTGCGAACTTCATTTCACTACATTAGTACAGATCATCAGTCATGGGCGAAACATAGTTGGAATACATTATCGGGAACATTTCGGCGCGCAAACAATAGACGAAATGTTTCCAATTATGTCTTCAAACCGACTCGGTCAGCTCTCCGTATACTATCACAATAGTTAGAGGAATTGATTTGAGTTGTATTAACAGGCAAACAGTTGATTTGATTAAAATATTTATACATCTAATGTAACTGTCACTGTAGTGAGGCCCACGGGACGGCTTTATGCTCTCCCAAAGTAGAGTAGTAAGTACTCTAAATTGTTAAACAATTTTCCTAAACGCACAAGTGAACTCGTAAACCAGTTTCGTGGCTCACCATATTTAGGCAAGTGAAAAATTCTTGGTTCTGTATCTGCCACTCTATGATACATTAATGATTGATTATATACATGGTATGTTCGTTTATTCATGGGCTCCATTGTTTGGAAGCAACAGGTATGCTGCAACAAGGGTCGTAGAGAAATTCTGGCAATGATTTGTTAACTCAAGCTATTTATCACACCCACAAAGCGCCACTTAGGAGTAGTAGTGTAACCGACTGTGAAAGATTACGGCTGTTTAATTAGAAACCTTTGGTGTAGCCGTGATCGAAGCCGCAATATGGTCCCGACAGCATAACGGCGCTGCCATTGGGTCTCTGAAGCAGTAACGCGGACTCCCTATTTGCCAGGATATGTATGAATTCGAAAAAAAAATTCGTTTCCTCAGACTTTTTATAGCACTGTTCTTGGGTGGCGCTTTTTACTGACTGCCCCGGAAGGTTGTTTTACTTTACAATACACATTTGCGCAGGCCGCCCTCCTGAGAAGCGACACCGGCGAGCACTACTGCGGTGGAGCCCTCATCAGCAACAGATACGTCATAACGGCAGCTCACTGCACAGATGGGTAAGTTGCGTGCGTGGAGCGCAATAGCCAAACAATAGTTCTGAACATGCGGCACTGTACTACGAAGTCGTGGGCAACAAGTTTTCTCTTTTTGTCTACTGGTTTCAAGTATGAGATCGCCTTGCTAGCTTTGTGTCAGTCACTTGTGGCGCATACCCGCACACCACGGCGCTTACATTACAGGAATGCGCCACACTTTACTCGTGGTCTGTATTAACCCAGGAACAGTGTAAATGGGCATTGGATCTTGGCGTGGGATATTTGAAACAATGAGAGGGGAAAAATTGTTTGCGATATGAAGGATCTTTTCATCTATATAGCGTTGAAATGGCTAATATCAAAGCTATATTGACGCTGTACTTGCGAGATAATAAACAACGAAACACAATTTAATGGGGAATACAAGATACATAAATGATACCAAATACACAACTCTTGCAATTGATGTGAAGCCCTCAACTCTACCTAAAAATAATTAAAAAATCCACAGTCACCGTTCATGTCGTATACTCATACTAAGTGACAAAGCATCGTGTAATCAGACGTGAGCATAGAAGCTAAACAAGAAAAACCTGCTGTCTATATTCAATATTTAATGAAAATGTGAAACAAACATGTAGATAACGCAGAAACTTTCACTTGGATGCGAAAAGAAAAAAAAATAATGCTCTGTCTCCTTGCGAACACAGAAGGTTCGCTTAGTACATGACGGAAGCGCGCTTGTTGCATAATAATAAAAGCTCGCCTACTATTACCTTCCCTTCATGGCGATAGTTGAACACACGGTAAGGGTTGCGCATAAATACGTTGACCTCCGATATAAGGGAGCGTTGAACTATTCCCAATACGTGGTAGTGATTCGAGAAACGACGTATAATAAAAAAAATTACATTTACGTAACTGGGAAAGCCGCTTGCTTCCTCAATTAGCGTTAATCGCACCATCCTTATCTATAACGCGTTCACGCTGCCGCCACAGCTCTCGTTTATCATTCTAACCCGCGGCAAAGCTGTTCGGCAGGCAGAACTAATAGAACCTGCTGTATGTAACACGGCGTTGGTTCGCGTTGCGTGCCCGGCATGAAAAGAAGACGTGCCGGGGTGCAGCCCCAATCCGGATGTGCAGATGCAGCCTGACGTCACTTCGTGACGCCGGCCTTCAGTGCGGAAAAATACCGGTGAGAGAGGCTGCGCACTCAGTTATGCCGGGGTGTCCGAAACGGGCTTAGAGCTCATTTGTTTGCCTCTGGAAGCATGTAAACACGTTCCTCCGATCCTGACTGACCTTGGGCTAAACACGCACGCGGAAAGCGAACGAGAAAAAGGCGTCGCGAAAGAATGTAGAAGCTAACAAAAAAGAAATGATAGAAATAACGACATGCAGTCCAACATGTTGTTTCTAGACGCACATTAAGAATGTTATTCGCCAGTCACACAATCAACGAAGCTGTTATAACACCTAATGTGCGGTTGCTCACGACTATCGTTCGCTCAAAAGGCGTCGCCTGACTACTTCAGGCGTCATTCAATGAGCAAGAGCAACTAAAGCACAGGATGCATTCTTGCAACTTTCGCTTTCACGGGGTCTCTGAGAAGCGTGTGTTTACAAGACTGACAGCGCAGATTAAATGTATACAGTAAGTGATACTGCATGTAGTGAGTCGCTTAGTTTTCGGAACCCTGGGTCAGGCGTGCAATGGGCAAAAACGCGAGTTACATGGTGCAATGCAGTTAAGAATCGAAAACTCATTCTGCTTCAGCTTGTCCACCTTCACGCTTTATATGCGCATGACGACAGGGCAACTTCTTGTGAATTGCCAGGCCAACAATGAATTCAAAGATGACGGAGCGTGCCCGACGAGTCAGCATCACACGACTACAACGACACATGCACAATGATTTTTTTTCCCTTCGACGAAACGTTTGGAAAGGGGCTCTATATTTCGTCATCACTTCCATTGCCGCTCAAGTACGTATATTAGCCGTGAGGTAAAACACACACAAAAGGGTGAAACACGACAGCAGGGCGTATTTCTTCCTCCTGCGTGTGTTTTATTCAGGGGCTAAATTAGGCAATTAACACTAAATAGTTTTGTGTCAGCTGCGAACGGGCTAAGCAGTCTTGATACACCTACTGGCGTTGCTTTGATTACGCAAGCGTTCAAATATGATTACGCGAAATGGGAAAGGCTGTCTTCGTCCCCCATATAAAAGTGCTAGGGATGAATATTACAATTCCTACGGTGAGTACGTTCTTATCGCCACATTGTATTGCGTACTTTTATTTCCTTAAACACCCTGCCAGAAGTATTACTGAAGTAACGGACACATGATGTGGGGAGGTAAACGTTTACCACAGTTTAATGTAGATAAAAAGTTGTTACTTCAGTGAATTTCAATGAACGTATAATTGCAATGACGTAATGAGTAAGGCAGTTCCAGTTTTCATACTCGCAGATGCTCGGCAAAAGTACGAGGCTGAAGTTGTACGTCTTAAATAAAAGCAGAGCGCAAGAAAAAAAGACTGGGCAAAAGAGAGAAGAACAGCTCTTCCCGCTGTATTTCTTCTCGTGATTTTTGCTCTCTGCTTTTATTTCAGGCTAATGGACCAACTCATCCAGTGAAGCAATCTTTAGAATATTTTTGGCGTGCGTGAATGGAGTTGTGCCGCCTGTATACATCGGACGAGCCTGTACGTTGAAAATGACGCAGGGACAACGCATATATCTTATTAAGCGTCATATGGTAGAACATGCTAAAAAGAGAAGGGGTGACTAGTGAAGAAGACACGATATAAACTGTGAGATTTTTTTTTACATTTAAGTATGATGCACTGACTTCGTAAAAGCATGACCAATGAACATAGTTGATGGCGCAATTCGTAACTGCAACAGGAAGTTTGTCCCGATAAACTTGGTGCACATGCCGGATGTGTAATGAACATGGCAGATTAGCTTCGTTCTTCCTAGTGATTTAGAGGCTCTAAGCTATACATGGATTGGAGTGAATGAAATGGAGTGTTTCGAAATACTTATGCTTTGCTGTTTGTTGAGATGACAGCGATATTTTCGTTCGTGGTTAGCTCCTTAGAGACCTCAGCCAAACCTTTTAAAAGGTTCTATCAATCTCATGAAGACGACGTTTATCTACAGGGAGTGCCACTGACGAGCAAAGGAACAGATTTCACTATTATTGCAACTGCACTTTCGCGCTTTCGGGGCAGTTTGGCAGCGTATACTAATGCTGCTAACAACTTCCTTTTGCAGTTTCAAGGCTTCCAACATAACCATCCGGCTGGGTGCCCACAACATCCAAGAACCGTCTGAAAACGTGCGAGATATCGAGGTGTCCCGCATCCGGGAGCACCCTGGCTTCCAAAAGGACACGTTCATGAACGACATCTCTGTACTGAGGCTCAAGCGTCCCGTCACGTTCAACGAGTACATCCGGCCCGTCTGTCTACCCGAGCGTGGCGACGAAACTTACTTCGGGAAGACCGCCATCGCCACCGGCTGGGGCACGCAGACTTTCGGTAAGTCGTCGTACCGGACGAAAACGAGCATAGCGTGTGTTGTGCACACAAGGGCGAGAGCATGTGACAGTGTGATAACTTGATCAATTTGTGGGGTTTAACGTCCCGAAACCACCATGTGATTATGAGAGACGCCGCAGTAGAGGGCTCCGGAAATTTCGACCACCTGGGCTTATTTAACGTGCACCCAAATCTCAGCACACGGGGCTACAGCGTTTTGGCCTACATCGAAAATGCAGCCGCCACAGCCGGGATGCGATCCAGCAACCTGCGGGTCAGCAGCCGAGTATATCAGCCACTAGACCAACGTGGCGGGGCGACGTGTGACAACTTATGGCACCCTTTCCTCGTCACAATCACTCGTCATTTCACAAGGCATTACAGGCTTTAAAACTTGTAGCTGGGCGAGTTGATATGTATCCATGTTCTAAACTTTTTTTAGCACCCACAGAGGACAAGGACAAGATAGATGAAAGTCACGCGAGCGCTAGAGAGACAGAGATAACTAGCGCTCGTGTGCCTCTAACTTTCTTGTCCTCTCCTTGTGCGCGCACGGGAAAAAAAAGTAATAATATGCGTTAAAGGCTCTCACATGATTCCTCAGTACGATGAGCTTGATCGGATGCCTTTGAATAGCGGTGCAGTCCCGTATGCATCATCAAATTCGCCGTTAATTTTCTTCGTTTCTTCCTTCCGTCCCCTCTCCTAATATTCCATTCATCTGTCCCAATTTCTCAGCGTAGGGTATCCAACCAGATCAATTTGTGGTTAGACTTCCCGCTTTTTTATACGATTCCTTCATTCCGTCCTCATGTAAAACTGGAATTGGTATTCGCGGACGGGACAAAAACAAAGTGGGATTGCACTACAGCTACTAAACCACCGCCGTGAGGCATAGGGGTGACAGCGAAAATGGTGGTATGCACCGTAATCTCGGAGCCCATGCAGTGTTTCCAAACAGCATTGTAGATGGCGCGACTGCACCATGCCGGCGACCGTCATGGTTGTCGCCAAGGGACGTGTTCAAGGCTTTAGCGCAACTTTGTCAATATTCGCATGAAGTCTTTACAATATTTATTTCTGGTTGCGTTAGAAGCAAAGAGAGAGAGACAGAGCCAAAGCGCGTCCATTATGGAGAAGTGTTCTGGACTGGCAGACTCGAGTCTTTTAAACCTCACTATCGTGTTCTATTACAAGCAATTATTATTGGGCTTTTTGGCGGACTTTATTTTTAGTTAGTTATTTAGCTTGCTTCTGCTATTTTGTTTCATTATAATGATAATATGAAGCATCCTGTGGTAAAGGATTCGATTATTTTATAGACTACGTTCCTGCAATGTTATATTTTTAACAAATGTACTTATTCACCCAATCATTCATTCCTCGAGCTAGTCAGAGCTTGGCTCATACATATTTCAATTACACCTGGCACACAATGTGACCGGTATGCAAATCAAATCCCGGCTGTGGCGGCTGCATTTCCGATGGAGGCGGAAATGTTGTAGGCCCGTGTACTCAGATTTGGGTGCACGTTAAAGAACCCCAGGTGGTCAAAATTTCCGGAGCCCTCCACTACGGCGTCTCTCATAATCATATGGTGGTTTTGGGACGTTAAACCCCACAAATCAATCAATCAGGTATGCAATCTCCAATGCAAAGGCATTTAATGACCAGGTGACTCGCATATTGCGCCGCCAAAGCGTGAATGCGGCATGGAAGGACTCCGTGTAAGTATCGCGATGGATGCTGCCGCCATGCTTACTACCTTCTTAGACGACTTTTTCATCTTAATTTTTTTTTGCAAGCCATATACTGCAACTGAAAAAAAAGCGAAATCATACTTGCGAACAATAACTTAGGCACCATCGGAAAAACTCTACGGTTGCTTTCTGTGCAAACTCTGTGCAATTGAGAAAGTGTTGCTGTGAATTGATTCCAGGAGTGGCAAAAAATGCGACGATTTTAGCTTCTGGTATAGCGCTGATTTTGTGAAATTCCGAGGAAATGTTCCCACCAGCACAAACGCCCTGTCCAATTTCACTACTAATTTCAAGTGAACACACTTTTCCATGAAGGACTCTCCTCCTTTCTTCCTTCCCACTTATGCACAGCGTCATTGGTTTCGCATTAAATCGCGTAAAACTTCAAATTGCGAAACTAGACGTTTCTCAAATCTAATATGGTTGCTTCTAGCCAGTATATTCTAGGCACTATAGTGATGCTAGGCTGTCGCGAGTCCAAGTAGTGCTAGGTTGTGCTAGGTCGCCGTTACGTTACACCTCTGCCACAGAAACGCATTGAGCACTATAGTGGGTATACATCGCAAGAACACAGCGGTATATAAATTGAAAAAAGACTCGAACCACAGACGAATTATCTATGCGACTTGGCCTCCAAATTATACAGGCACTAGAAACCCGAACCACCACTTATCTATGCCACTTGACCCCCCAAAAAAATAGGCATTCGAAACTCGAACCTTCCATGAGTGTAGCTCATTGAACTCATCACCTTACAGACGTTTACGATCTGGAACCTTCGACATTCGAAGCGTACAGGTCATAGAACCACCGGCCTTCCAAGCATATACATATAGAACCCTCGACATCCTGATAGGAATGCAAAATATCGACACAAATGTGAGTGGTGGTTAAGTGACAGTTAATCACTGATCAAGCGATGGTTAGTGTTGATCCAACCATAATAAAGAGATGATCGGCAGCACACGACCGATATTAGCAAGTGCCACAATGCTTGCGCACACACTGATGAATTTCCAGCAGCGTGTTGGCAGCGTAATTGTAAATATGCATATAGCCGTAAGCTACGCAATTAGGCCACAAACTAAGTTGAAGCTTATCTGTCACTCGGAGTTGATGTAGGAGACAGGATCTGCGAAGGTAGTTGTCCTCCTATCGATGAACCCAGGTTAACACAAGACCAATGGAATAAGCGTGCGCATGTCCCGACTTCAGTCCCCTGGAAATATCCATAGGATATGGTCCCGGCTACTCTCGGTTTGCGCTGCCGTAATTCATCGAGTAGGCATCAGATGGGAATGGACAACTCACCAAGGCGTTCAGCTTGCAATTTCTTTGTATCGTACATGCTTCGGAGATCGGATATTTATCTGAAAAGCGAACGAGGTGGCACAGATGAGTTCGTGGCGTCTTCGTTTATTTAATATAGAAGAACTGATGGTTATATTCCTTCGATAGGTAAGTCTGTTCTTTTTTTTACTCCAGCCGGGTCTCTCATTTCCTTCTCCGTATTTTCTTTTCCATTCTCCTTATTATCTACTCTAATGTCTCTTCTCTGACCTCGTTTCTATATTATATAGGCGGCTCTGTTAACCTTACATGAATGTCCTATCTTACATATAATATATTAGGTTTTATTGACAATGCACTTTTTTGCCTGCAAAGAGAGAGAGAGAGATAGAACAAAAATGGCAGAGAAGGAAATGAAGGGAGGTTACCCCATCAAGGATAACGGGTTTACTTCTCTACACATGGTAACAAGTAGCGCTGTGTGTGTGTGTGCTTCTCTCCTTTGTGTGTGTCCTTGTCGTGGTGCGCTATACCAGTGAAAATGATAAATCTCAACAAACTAGGCCAGCAACGTGCCTTAGTAACAAGGAGGGGAGTTTGAAAAATGGGCATTATGGATAGATGGATGGATGCTACGAACATCCCCAATATAACGGGATGGGGAGAGGTGTCACCAGGCTCGACCGAAATTACCCTTTTTTTTAAACATGGCCTAATGTCTCAATTTTATATATTGTATATAACTTTCTTACCATAAAAAAATGCAGAGTCATAGCCCAGTTATCTGTCCTTCACGCCAGAATGCCCTTAATTTCTGATCACTTATTTTTGTTTCATTTCGGTGCAGTTTACGAACACACCGAAGCTATAAATAAACTGGATGATCGGGATTTGTCGACACAAAGAATTCTGGGTCATTGGCCAAGTCCACAATCAGCCCAGAAGGCCGTGAAAGCTTTATTACGTTCTTTTACGGACAACTGGTCTTATAGAGACAAATTTTAGATGCCTTATTCTCTTTATTCTGCTTTTCCTGTATGATTGTCTTTTCTCGCTCTCTCTCACTTTGTAACAACTTTTTTCTGACATCTTTTAATCCTCTTACCTCCTTCCCCAGAACAGGGTAGCCAGCCGGTCTAAGAACTGGCTAACCTCCTTCTCGTTTCGCTTATTTCTTTCTTCCTCCTCCTATAGGAGCCACAGCCTTTCGAAAAGAGAATAAAGCCAAGAATGTTCAATGTATAATTTTCACTGATCGCAGGTGGACCTTACAGCGAGGTTCTACGTGAAGTGAAGCTCGTCGTATGGAACAACACCGAATGCGACAACCGGTTCGTACAACCAATCACCGAGGTGTTTCTCTGCGCCGGACCGAAGAGAAGGGAAGGTGACGCCTGTCAGGTGAGGACGAAGCTAACCAAAGTGAAACGGAAAAGTTAAGTTTTCGTAAGTGTCTTGATAATGTTGAGTGGAAGCCGTAGTGTACTCGATTTTGTATGTATTCCGCATCTGTCATTCATTTCAATACTTTGCGGTCATGAATGCAGATGCAGTTCTAAATATACGACGAACAAACGTATGACGATAGAGTTCTGGGATACACCTTATACGTACAATCATTATTGAAAGAGCGTGGGCCGATTCCCCACAGCATAACATTGCCTTAGGCACTTTAAAAGGCTGCAGCATTGTGGCATAATTTCGCGAAGAAATACTGTGAACGCAATCGAAGTACGAAGCATATATATATATATATATATATATATATATATATATATATATATATATATGGTTCCCTCATTTCATTTAGACACTGTACAAATTGCTACATTTAATGCCTGCAAGACGCTGGTCTCCTTACTTTTTTTTATTCTTTTTCTCGGTACGCCTCTGCGAATCCACATTTGTTTAAATTGAATAGCTAATGGTTCTTCTATAGGCATCCGCGACAACTGTAGGCCCTAATCGGAGTTATTCCAGCAGGCGTACAATATACATACCTATAGCGTCTAATATAACGTCTACATATCGAGTATGAGCGATAAACATGCGAACACGACAAATGACAGCTACTTCTTACAAAATCATTCATAGTCTCAGCGCCGTGAAATGTGCACAATACACGAACGCAGAACACGAGTCCTCCTTCACATCGATCTTTTACCAATATTGATTGATTTATATGTGGGGTTTAGCGTTCCGAAACCACCATATGATTATTAGAGACGCCGTAGTGGAGAGCTCTGGAAATTTCGGCCACCTGGGGTTCTTTAACATGCACCCAAATCTGAGCACACGGGCCTACAACACTTTCGCCTCCATCGGAAATGCAGCCGCCACAGCCGCAATTCGATCCCTCGACCTGCGGGTCAGCAGCCGAGTACCTTAGCCATTAGCCCACCATGCTGGGGCTTTTTACCAATATTGAGCGCCGGGAAATAAATGATAACAAAAGCAAAATATGTCACAAAAGAATTAAGGAGTGGTCGTTTTAAATTACCCAGAATTATTGTTTGAGTCCATGGTACAAAGAAACGGGGCTTTGCTCTAAACTGATGTATTATTCATAACAATGCAAAGCGTTAAATTGCAAAGCCTACTACGGGGGATAGCCCACTACAGCCCAGGAAAGCCGGCAGGAATTCTAGAATTGCCCTTCTATAGCTAGGGGGTCATACTGTTTCCCTCCATATAGTCTTCATGATCGAAAAAGAAATGTGAGTGTTGCTAAGAATTGAACCATGTTGGGAACGTACACATTGTTGGCAATTGTTTTGTGGTTTCTTCACAGCGTGGCTTTCTCTAAAGGTGCGCCTTAATTGATATTGTATTGATTGATTGATTGATTGATTGATTGATTTGTGAGGTTTAACGTCCCAAAACCACCATATGATTATGAGAGACGCCGTAGTGGAGGACTCCGGAAATTTCGACCACCTGAGGTTCTTTAACGTGCACCCAAATCTGAGCACACGGGCCTACAACATTTCCGCCTCCATCGGAAATCCAGCCGCCGCAGCCGGGATTTGAACCGGCGACATGCGGGTCAGCAGCCGAGTACCTTAGCCACTAGACCACCGCGGCGGGGCTAAGTGATATTGTAGTTCCAACTATACCTTTTACATTGAGGTTTTGCGTTTTTGCATGGTACAAGTCAGCAATGTTGTGCAAAATATTATTGTGCCGCACTAACACATGTTTAAAGAAATGTACCAAGTGTTTGCATTGTGTATAATTAGTGGATTTTGGCAAGTAAAGGCACGTAGGTCCACGTGCATTTCTTTCTGCTTTGTGTGATTCCCCTGTTGCTTACAGAACTACTAAATTCCACCTAAGACATACGACAATCATAAGACAGTCTCAACTTGTTTTCTGCCCAAGATTAAGATTCTGGCCTTTTGTAGACAACGATGCATTCATGTGAACTATAGCAATATCTGAAGTCAGTAGTGTTGAATGTGTCAGTTTCGGTACACGCTTAATGCTCTGCATAGAAAGCTTAATGCTTGTTCGTGGTACTGCACAATTTCGCTAGAAGCATTTATTTTATCGTAATCTCGCATTTGGTGATGTTCATACAGTCGGACAAGCAATACTTGCTTTGTGTGAAATAAATCACATGAATAGTATGAGATGCCGTTAGTAAATAAAAATTTAATTTATTGATAAAATGCCCCATCCTACCTTGAATGTTATCCTGCACCAATGTACAATGAATGGCGCAATCCATCAAAAAGAAAAACTACTGCCTAAATATGAGCAGCCCAAATCGATTTCCCAATTTTAATGAACTACAAGTCTTTTCTTCAAAACGAACACAATAGAAAGCTCTCATCAACATAAACATGTCACCACTCTGCTTTATCTTCACTGCTTAAATTTTGCTCCCCCAAACACTTTCTCTATCATGCACTAGCATCCTATACAGTCCCATTTCTTTACTAACCTGTCTGTCATAAGCTTTTCTGTGTATCGCTCCAGTCTGTTGCTAAGGAAGGCAATAAAGTTACATTACCACGTTGGCATTAAGAAACATGAGCCCCCAAACGTGAGTACCTTTACCTCACCAACTCATTCACTAGAGTTCATCTTGATTCACCTATGTTCCAAACACACACACACACACACACGCGCGCGCGCGCGCGCGTTTGCTTTATGGCAGCTCCGCGACAGTAATCATGCAATATATATTGCAATATATACCTTTCCTAAGGACCATACACATTCATTTAAACTGGGCCACAAAACTGCGACAGTTCGCACTCCTAACTGCAAACATTACCGGTTATGACTGACGAAATCATTAACAATCAACTCAACTGCTTCTACTGCAGGGAGACTCCGGCGGCCCGCTGATGGTGCAGTCGAGGTCGAAGCAGTGGACCTTAGTCGGCGTCATTTCCTGGGGCATCAAATGCGGAGAGCCAGGAGTCCCAGGGATATACACTCGCATACCTCATTTCCTGGACTATATTTATGAACACGCCGTCAATCAGTGACCACAAACTTCACGCGCATTTATTAAACTCACTTCATAGTCAGCATTGTCATATTATCGGTGAGAACGCCAAGATGTTAGGATGACATTTCACGTTTGCCACATTAGGAATTCTCTCGACTGACTGACAAGCCATGTGAGCAGTGGAGTGCTACCTAATGAACAGAGAAAACTGCTACAATTGTTTTCCTTTTGTTCAGGAATGGTTGGTCGCCGACGATCTCACGATCAAGGCAGCCTCGAGTGTTAGAAAACTCTCTCGTTTCGCTTCAGGAAGCACAGGGCCAAAGCGCGTTGCCACGTAAACTGCCCGAAAATGCATGCCGTTGCTTAGAGGCGAAAAGACACTTCTTTATTTGACGATATAGAACGAACGAAAACCACAGCCACTTTTTCAGAGCGACGTATTCAAGTTTTTCAGGACACCTTTCGACTAAAAGCGTTGCAGTCGCATGCCACGCGAGTTGGAGGTCACCGGTCGACGACCCAAGACCGATGTAATCAGTAATAGCCCCAGAACGAGTTGAGGGAAGGCCCAAACAAACGCCCGTCACTTCCACTGCATGTCAAAAGAAGATATATAAAAGGGAATGCCAGTGCTGTGCTCCGAGTCTGAGGCCTGTTCGCGGAGCTGCTAAATCGAATCGACGCGGAAATACCACCGCAACGTCATCTGCAGCCCTGAAGTAAACTTTCAATAAACTTCAAAGGTAACTGCCGCCACACGATTTCTCAGAGCACCGGGAGCAAGGTGCTTTCTGGAACGCGGTACATTTTTCTTTCTTCCATTTGAACTTTCACTAGCATTTCTTGTCATTTGCAACTACGCTGGCAACGCATTCTTTACGCTGCTTTTTCAAAGTTGTAGAGTCAAGTGGCAGGTAGCGGCGACTTGCAAGCGATTGGTCTGAGTTTTCACTCCTTTGTTTTGTTAGCTCTGCTTTATATGGTAAATCAAGAACTTTCAAGTTTTCTTACATGGATACACAAATGCAGGTAAATGAAATCACTGGTGTTGTCACTTTTTTTGTTATCTAAACAGCTACTGTTTTTGTTTCGAACCTTTAAAGGGAATCTGAAACACTATTATGAGTAACCATGAAATTAATTCACTGGAAAAGCGTATTACCTCACAAATTGAACGCCACAAAAATTTAGGAATCCTTCCAGCACAAGCGGAGTTACAAGGATTTGTCACACGCTGCAATCGCATTATCTCTTCTCTCGTCCCTAGGTAAGCGCAAGAAGCTGAGCAGGGAGGGACGGGAAGGGCAAACAAAAAATGTCCGTCAGGCTTCATGACCTTGAGCAATTGAATTGTTTTCTTTCTTTTTTTACTACGAATACGTGACTTTTTCAGTGCGATCACACGCGCACACGTGGACAATTAAGTGACGGCCTCTCGCAGCAACCCCTGAATCAACCGAGCACGCCATGTTCAAATTAGTCAATGGCTGATAGATGGGCTTACTGGGCTTATTTTCCGTGATTGGTGGAGAGAAAAGCAAGCTAGTTTAGCTGACTTTGATAATTTATTGTGAATGTCAGGCCGTGTGCTGCGCTATAATAGTTGGCTTGCGTGTTGTTGGGAGCCTCTACTACCGATCGGTAGCATTTTCTGACCGTGCTCAAAGAGTGTTGCGGGGCCCCTTTAAAATATATTGATACAGGAGTTACCTAAGCTCTCCAACGTTGCTAAATGTTTTGATCTCGTGGGTATACCTTGCTCACACAGTTTATTGCAAGAAAGTAATTATCCACGTCGCTTCATTTTTTTTACGCGTTTATTGACCGCTAGCCATGTAACTTTTAATAACCAAAGCTCCTCAAATTTTCGCTGCGAATTTATTTTTGTATTGTGTCATTTGTAACATATGCGCTACTGCATTACAGGCTAAAAAATGCCGCCATATCCACGAAGTGAATGATGATGAGTGGGCGAAGCTCCGGAGGTAAACCTGGTAAACCATGAATCCTCCGTACATTTTGCCCACTCGATTTTATTGCAACGCTCCCCCTAGCGTACGTCGCCGCACTATATCGAACGATGACACGCGCCATATGTGGCATCATTCCTATTTTATAACACCTCGCATCTTTCATAATCAACTACACGTACCGCCGTCTAGTTTATAACATCTTGCATCTTTTGGACGGACGGACGGACGGACGGACGGACGGACGGATGGATGGATGGATGGATGGATGGATGGATGGATGGATGGATGGATGGATGGATGGATGGATGGATGGATGGACGGACGGACGGATGGACGGATGGACGGATGGATATGGCTGTACCCTTTAGATCGGGCGGTGGCTAGCGTAATACTTAGAACTGAACGAGAGGTGGCTACATACAGGGGACGCACAGCCCACGCCTTAAGGAGCTTCGCTCCTAAAAGTCCAAATTGTACTAACTGGAAATGTATCCACCGTGCACGACATAAAACATGCTAAATTTATTGGCACAACACATATAGAAACGCCTGCTGGAGGAAGGCTCCTTCCCATTGTCTATGAAAAATGTGGCTGATACCCCTACAAATAGGAATGGGTATAGCTCAAAAGTGAAACGCTTCTTTATCTAGGTAGTTGAGGGTTTATTGTGCATTGTTTCAGCAACCGCAACAAATTACGAAGTCACGTTAGGAATGGCAGGCAGTACAAAAATTGCAGCGCACACCTCAAGCAGAAAGAACGCACGAAATTAACATACACAAGAAGAGCGTGGGCTAACAACTGCCGCACCTCGACACTTAAAGCGCGCTGTTCAAAAAGAGAGAGAGACGCACGAAACGAGCGCACAAGTATACACAATGCAAGCGCGAACAACTGTCACAACTCTTCCTGCGTCGTGTGTCAGCAGCGCGCTCCTTTCGTAAACGTGGCCGTGGCTGCATGCGAAGTGACCTTCGTTCTTTCCCGAATCACGAGTCTGATAAGCACGTGCGCCGGACGGACCATGCTCCGTGGAGGCAGTGCTTCGTGGAGGCGACGACGTTTAGAGCGCACCCAACGTGAGCCTGTCGCGCCCTCTCTCCACTGATAACGAAAACGCGCTGATGTATCGAGTCTCTGAGGAATTCCAAACGGTGCATGATGTACATAAATGGCTTGCCGCTAGCAATGAGGCAAAGAACGCTCTGTGGCGTTGTGGTTAGCGCCGCGCGCTGGGAATCAAGTGGCTGCTGTTTTCATTCCGTGCGACATATGCTTGCTTCCTGTTTTTTTTTCCTCCAGTCTATTTGTATCAATTTTTCAACGTCACCTCCGTGAAGGAAGTACATTAGCGGTGCCGTGGTGAACCCCGGCATGAAATAATCTGAAAGTTGAAAGTTGAAAGTTGAAATTTATTTCACAACAACGATACACCGTGATTTACACAAACAAGAAACAATTGTGGCATGGAAAGTAGGAAAAAAGCTGCGCTATAGCAGCTTGACTAGCCCCACCTCCCATTTGTACAAGGCAACAGAAACAATGGCACACCAAACTCCATACGGTGCTCACGTATGATTGAAAGAAAAAAGAAAAGAAAATAACATTCTAGTGGTTGTTTATGAAGTACAGAAAAGATGCACACTTGGGTGTTTACAAACAAACAATTATTGGGAAAAAAGGCAACCAAAATAAGACGCTATAACAGAAAGGGGTACACTTAAAATTTCATGCATTTACAAGTACTGGGTGCAATTTTTCTGGGTTTATAGCTCCTTATACAAACAGGTTTAATATATCACTACTTGAAAGGAGACGCAATTGCTTGAACTTATTTAGTATATGGAGCTTGAACTTATTTAGTATATGGGGAACAGAGTGCTTTAGCATTTGGAGTCCGTAATTTGTTCGCGGTCGGGGGATGTGCCAGTGTTCAGAACTCCGCATCGGAAGCAACAAAACTTTCGGTTGTAAATGTGCTAAGCCCCTCAGGTTTGCGCAATTCTTTTGAATTTCAGACCTCAAAGACAACAACAAGTTATGTTCATATGCAACACAAAATTTGAAAACTCTTGTGGTAATAAGTACCTTAGTCAGTCAAGCCCCTTGATATGTGGTTCATAAAATGTTTGAAAAAAGTGGTGAATCCAATACGGCCATGGATGGCAGTGTGGAGTTGGTCGATACTATACGTCTCTTTTTCGTGAACTCTCTTTAGAGAGTGCGTCACCAGGTTTCATTGAGACTCACAAAAAAGTCACAGTTTCGCCGAAAGGCGAAGCAATGAATGAGATAGCAACATATTCGAACGTTTTACGAAGAAAGGCTAGCATTTTTATGAGCAATAATAATTGTACTAAACATGCGCTTGATAAGTAACAAGGTTTTCTGCTGCATGGCCACAGTAAATGAGCACCAGGCTCGTGCGTTTTGACGGCGTTGATGATAAGCGCCTCCCTTGGGCAGTGCATGTTAGTACTAAAGGCTGTGCGTCGTGTGTCGCCACTGATCGCAGTTGGTCATGTGTAGAGCGTATCTATATCTGTTGAAGCCCTCCTTCGGGTGTACTCGAAATGATAGTAATTCAAGACCCACATGGTGAAATAACTTACGCATTTAATTACATGTATGAATAAAGGCAGCAAATATAGTATTCGATAAAAACACCAGTGTATATAAATGAGACTCAGTTCACTCAATGACAGCGACAACCACCTTGTGGTCGCTGAAGTATGTTGGCAATCATCAGTGAACGCAACGTTCGTTTTGCCCCCACGGAATTATAAGTCGACTGACTCAGTCTCACTCATACTCAATTTAAGCCGTGAGTCTGACTCTGAGTGAGTCCGCGGCTTAGTCATATGTTGGTGAGGTTGAGTTCAAGTGTGTCCGGTCGAGGAAAATGTTGGTGAGTCTGAGTCTAAATGAGCCCCAACAACTAAATTGATTTCTTGAGAGAGTCTCTGTGAGCTGACCTTGTATTGCCGACACATGGTCGCAGGACACTTCTTTTGGGGTACTTTTTAGTGACAGCATTAGCAGATTTACTCGAGTCTCTTCCCAGGAACCACCTTTCAGTGTTTGGTTACTATGGTTAGCATGTGCGCGAAAAGAGCCATCTGATGACGAAGGCAAGTTAATACTGGTGACACCGAAATCGGCTTTGCTGTAACCTTGAAACGCCATAAACCATTCACGAAATCTGGAAACTATAGCAATACGTGTACAGCCGCTACTACCGCATCATTGCTAAGAAGCGCAATTGGGTAATTGAAATAAGCAATATGAAAGAGTAGTTGAGACAAAGCTAAAATGCGATATCTAGCGATCATTGCCACTGCTGGGAAATTACGAGTTTTGTAGGTCGTAAATCTATGGTATTGTGAAAGCACTCGAATAAACAAAAAATAATTAAAATGAAGTACAACACTTGAAACACATAGTATATGTGAACTTAAAATTGCCAAGTAGCAGAACGAGTACATTATAGGCATAGAGATCACTTCCTAGGGGCTTTGTAATGTTTTTGACAATCTATGTGGCAAAGTAGCTCGGCGAGAAGCGTAGCTGTACTATACCCATGTGCTATACGATATCTGATTTCCCGCGTAAATGGTTTTATTAAACCTGCGAGTGCGTGCGCCCATTTAGATTAATACACTTCATTTTCATCGCAAACAAAACAGCCCATCCGAGGGCGCTCAGTCATAGTTAATCAATAGCAGCATGAGCCACGGCATGGATAATCTCTAGAGCTTTGCATACTCGCCTATTACCTGGACACGCGCGGACACATAGTGGGGGCTTTGTTGCTTCTCAAACGAATGAATTATGGTGTAGTTGGCAACTTTGTAACTTTACTTCGAGATAGCATTCAAACAGAGTTTATTTACAATAAAAAATGTTAGTGCTTAACTTCCCAAAACCACGATCTGACTGTAAGGGAGACCGCTGTGGAGTGCTCCGCAGATTTCGACCACCGGAGGTTCTTTAACGCGCACATAAATCAATAGGTACATGGGCTTCAAGCTTTCTTCAAGCATGGGAAATGCAGCCGCCATGGCCGGGAATCAATCAGGGGACTTTCGGGTGAGCAGCCGAGCACCCCTAGACCATCGTGTTGGTCAATGTTACGCACACAAATCCTATCCTCACGGTATACCTGAGGTGTCCACCGAGAAGTGAAGTACGGCCAGTGAATGAAGAGGCGATGCTAACGTGATTCGGTTGCGTTAACAGGTTTGATTATTCAAGGCGAAGCTTAAGCGTTCTCCAAATTTGTTATAGAAATTTAAAGATTTCAAGCCATGAACAGAAAATAAATCGCCGTTATTTGTCTTCAGGCAAGATTTACCGGTGTTTCCAAAGTGAAGCTAACTTTTGTATAAATGTCCTCACAACACAAAATAAAGATGGACGCTAAAGCGAGCTTATTTCGTGCAGCTATTGCTTTACCAATGCACAAGGGCCTGAGTTTCACACTATCCCTTAAATTGTTTTAGTGAAATTCTCGCGCGTATAAAGTGTGCGCAAAAGTATACGAGGGTTAGGGTCTTGCGGCTCGGCAATCCCTGCTGTATCGGCGAACTCGCTAGTCACGCATCTGCGCGTCGTGCCACGAGCAGTGAACCTGGAAGCGAGAGCGGTGCTCACAAAGCGAGTCTGCTGCGGTGCCTTTGAGACGCCTCCGAACAAACAGGCGCTGCTCGGCGCGCAAGATGGGATGTCGTCGCCGACCAGCCACGCGAGCCGTTGCCGAGGCGGCGGTGGCTCGCTGCTTACCCTCGGTCACACCGCACAAGATCGGTGAATAGACAACAAGGACAAAGACAACAAATGTCTGAATAATGCGTCGAAGAAAAACGTGCGACAGAGGAGGTACGGGCTACGCAAGGTGCTCAAAGTGAACTCAAAGTGTTCCAGTGTTCGCAGGAGGTTTTCTCCGCCGTCGCGGAGAAGTACCCATCGATGTCCCTTTCTCGACAGCCGGCGCAGATCCTGCTCGTTTCGGCGACTAGTGCTCAGCGAAGCCTCACGTGCCTCTGCGGCTTCTCGGAGAGGAGGAAAATCCGCGTCAGATGACGAACCGTGCAGTGTGGCGCCGACTGGATTGCGTGTCCAGCTCGTGTATCATTGTACACTCCTGTCGGGCTCGCGCGCTGCACAAAATGGAACAGCAGCGGCGGCGGCGGGACCATGCATGCATTACGTGTACGCACAAACATGGCGCCTGCCTGAGGCGTGCATCGCTTGCGTAGCCTAGCGTGCCGCGCGCGGGGAGGGGCCGACGACAAACGCGCCGAGTCGACAGCGTTTTTCTTTCCGCTCCAAATGCGAGACGAAAACAATGGAAGGGAAGAAAAAAATGAGGCCAGGGAATAGAGACAATGTCAACGGTGATGAGAGCCGAAGACGATTGCCACCCCCGAGGGGGGGGGGGGGACACTAAATGCGAATGGAACCCTTTCGGACGATGCTTCGGGGGGTGTTGTGGTTGCGGGGAACCGACACGTTTGGTTGGGTGCTCGAACCGAAAAAGAGCGTACATCGAGCGTCTTTCGTTTCTTCGGTGGTCATCTTGTTCCTTTTGTAGACGCCTTTCGAGTGCGACTGTTGCATGCGATGGCCCTTTCACGGATGATTGCGGTCCAGGAATTTCGGCACCGTGTCGGCAGCACTTGCTTTTTTTTTGTGTATCTACATTTAATATCAACCGCTTCGTAGCACTCACTTTGAGCTGGTCAAGGTTGCTTACTCTGATCTGGTCTAAGGATTCTTGTGAGCGAATGATGGTCGGAAACTGGTTCCGTACTCTTTTGTCCGCTAGGTGTTTTTTTTTTGTTCTTCCGAAGCGAACTCGTTCCAGATGACTTTAGGCGGTGAAATGCGGAGGCTTTGTCGGCGGTTGAAACACGCGAGTAGAAATGGTGTGACAGCCGTGGGGAAGATGGCAGGTGGAATGCCGCTTCGCCCTACATAACCACTGAAAAAGTCTACTTGTCTTTGTGCGGAAAGAATCTCATTTTAGCTCTTTTAGGTGTTCGCTTTTGGCGAACAGTGCCGTTCTCTCGATGGGCTAGATTTCGGTCTAACACAGTTATTCTCTTGAAAGCAGCATGCGTTAGATTAGCATGCTCTAAAAAAGTTACTTCTAACGAGTCTCAGCCTACAGGCGTTTTTAAACTTCCCTTGAAAATATTCACAGAGAAAGATAGGGAGAGAAAAAACAATAACGTTTATTTTGTTCGCCACCAGATCAAGAAAGGGGGGCAACCCGCCAGAAGCAATTGTATTCTGGCGGCATCCTCGACCGGCTGGACGGCCAGGAGCTGGTCTTTAGGGGCTGCCTCACAGCCTCCTACTGCACCCTCCCCCCCCCCCCCCCATTCAGAATATTTGAGCCTCGACGGAGAGCTTGTGGGTAGGACCGGGTGGCCACAACTCTAAAATTGGCATACGTAACATAATTCACATAACTTTGTCAGGAAAGGGCTAGAGTTGATAAAATCTTCGCTAACACATTTTCACATTATTGCTTCCTCAACCAAGCAAGAAACAGGATCGGGTAGAGTCGCAGAAAGTATACGCAGAGGAAAAATCGGAGCATACAGTTTCGTGGTAAGAGTGAAGCGAAGAATGTGACAGCAATACATGGGTATGATATAAGTAGTAAGGCCAGCAACTAAGTCATTTAGCGACAATCCTGTCGTAACTCATTAAAACGTGGGTGTAAGCAAATGCACCCGCTGCCACAGGCAAAGCGACATACCTGCTGTCCTTCGTATGAACGTGAACAGCATGTCCAAGTTAAAATGCGAGACATTTTCTGATCTTTGTCGAGATAGAGCGCATGTAACATCACCCAGCGGATAAAGTGCGCAGTTGCTGCCAAAGCTCTCATTCTTTTTCTCATTCTGGTCATTCGCAACGACGGTCAGTGCGTTTCACCTCGGCTTTATCCGTGATCGTCGGCTGCATCGCACGCTACCACTATAGCACATGGAGCGTACGATGCGAGCAGTGCTAGTACCACCTTTAGCCTCTTCAGACCCGAGTAAAAAGAAGGCAAGGTTAACTCATACAAACCGCCCCGCCGCGGTGGTCTAGTGGATAAGGTACTCGACTGCTGGCCCTCAGGTCGCGGGTTCGAATCCCGGCTGCGGCAACTGCATTTCGGATGGAGGCGGAAATGCTGTAGGGCCGTGTGCTCAGATTTGGGTGCACGTTTAAGAACTCCAGGTGGTCGAAATTTCCGGAGCCCTCCAATACAGCCTGTCTCATAATCATATGGTGGTTTTGGGACGTTAAACCGCACATATCAATCAATCAATCATCAACTCATACAAACCCTTTATTTAGGGCATTTTGGTGTCACAAGACGTTTCTCGGAAGAAGAAAAAACGAAAACTGCAGTTTTAGAGGAGAAAATTGATGTACCCATTAGAGTACATCAGGCCTGAGCTGAGTAAAAATCAAGAAAGCGATTTTTCGTGCAGAAGGCGAAGAAACCGCTCACATGCAGTGCATATAACGCAGTGTTTTGCGCCGTTATCATGATTGCAGCACGCTATTTGAAACTTTAAAGGCACATGTCCTGAAAAATATGCTTTCATGTCAAACTGTACCTGATTAGCTGGTATTGAAGTCACTGTGCTAAGATTTGAGACTCACTGACACAAGCTAATTGGAACATCCAGCTCTGCTGCAATGTGGAGTTTTCGTATTTGCTTGACGTGTGTGCGAATAGGTGTGCCACTGTGTTCTTAAAGGCCCACTCACCACCCCGAATTTGAAGACGAGGGGGTGATTTTCTTCTCTCCTTCATACGCACGATGCGTCCTCCTCGCCGCTTAGTTCTTGAATGCACGTGAACAATATCGGCACTAAGTGCTAGCGCCTATCAGGATTTCGCGCTTTTAGGCTGCACACTGTTATCACCGCTTGCGAAGTTGTAAACACACACAAAAAATGAAGTTGATCGGTAGATTGTGCATGATATTTAGGCGAGACAGAGAAGAACGGATGGGTGGCTGTATGGTAAATCAGTGCAGGAGACAATTCACATTTGATATTTCGCGTATATCAACGACGTCACAGAAACTACTGTCTACGTCACAGTTGTTTGCCAAGAAGGACTAGAAATATCAGAAAAGAATATTGCCTTCTTTTTTTTTTGCAATTTCGAAGCCTGTTGTGTGCCCTTTAAGCTTAAACTCGCCGAGAATGTTTTCGCTGCAACATTCATGAGCTTGGCGTTATTCCTGTATTTCATCCTTCAATTAACGCTGTTAGTTCCTCAGAGGGGGCGACTACACTGATGGACCATTTCTTTGTATGGATGTTTGTCATCAATTAGGGCACTTACACGTCCACAAGATCCACAGTACCCATATTCTTTCTGTGTGCTGTGATGCAATGGGGCCGTGATACATATCCTTTGACCTATACGTACCGGCATGTGTTTTATCCCTTTACAATTTGATCTAATCTGCCTCTTTCTTAATCGAGCCACAACGTTCAACTTGGAAGCTTACTGTTGTATCATTATCTTCATCATTATCATCATCACTGCTATCTGACCATTCACTCACTGCTGCTGTTGAGCTCGTCGATATTGTCGCCTTCGTCAGAGTAGTCAATACGCTTTGAAATAGCGACTCTTGTATCTTCTAGACACTGGAAAATCTGCCTTCGACACAAAACAAAATTGTATGTATTTTCAATGCATAATGAAATAATTGGAAGCGCAAACCAACGGGACACAAGAGAAGAGACAAACAAGCACGTTGGTTTGTGCTTCCAATTATTACATTATGAATTTCTACCAACTAGCCCGCCTGTCAACCCTTCTGTATTTTCAATGCAATGACCTCAAGCACGTGATGGGGTGCATTTTCAAGTAATTGCGGCTATCTCAGACGCAACTCAAAGCAACAAGTCCGAACCTTTACTGCACCTTCTCTATCCTATCATGATCGTATATATTATCTGGCTTGCAATATATATGTAGCATTTCGTTATTCAGAAAAATGTAACTTCTCCTTGTCAACTGCACGCTTTTTCTTCGCGTGACGACGCCATACTGATTTGTACTGCAAGCGCGTACATGGCATACAGTGACAAGTTGTGGGCATTTTTGTTTACTGACGCTTCCGCTCACAGAAACATCAATTTTCACCAAGTGGTCTTCAAATATAGGAGTAGAGCACGCGTTTTTCAAATATGCCCATTTCGATACCGACGAGCTGAAGAGGTTAGACTATGTATGAAAACTCGCGGAGACACTGACAGTGACGATATTCGTCAAACACTCACTCACACTGGGAGGTGATTTTAGGGTTATTACAAACACCAGACAGTTGTTGGGAGCCTTTCGGGAGTCCTGCAGTCTGTAGATATATAGACCCCATCGTTAAGCCCATATCATAAAGCAAAGCTGAGGGCCGGTCTTCTGAAAGCAATGGGGAATGGTGGGCTGGGGTATGACCAAAGCGTATCATGAATACGCGATATAAGCATCTGCAAAGTAATGTGAATTGTGGCTTGATAATCCTCGTCAGTAGCGGTGGTCTTCATTGTTGATATGCAGCTCGTCAAACAGAAACCAGCTCTGAGTGCATTAGCATTAGAACTTTCGGGTGTACCTATAATACTTTTGATTGGGTTCATTGGTACCGGTACAATGCACCACAGGTATCGGAGGAACGATTCCCTGTATATTTGCAGCATCTCGTGCACTGACGTGTCCCTCCGGCTGATTCGCAGAGTTGTGCGGTGACCGTTAGAGCGTTCTAATGCGGGACGCCAGCAAAGACTTCAGTCGATAATGCCGATGACGAAGTGATACCTGTGCAGGACACTCTTTTAAGTATCTCCAATTTTCAAATTTTTCTTTTATTTGCGGGCGACACCTTTCCCGAGACTGCGCACAAAGACGTCGAATCAACTGTATTTTAGTGCGAACCTTCAACGCCGAGTACAGCCGCTCTGAGAAGGCGCACGCACTGACCAGTCGAGTGATACCTACGCTGAGCACACGCTGATTTACTCTACGGCTGGTATATAAAAAAAACTATGTACCAAGAGGCAAACGACACACTCTGGAAATTGAGCTCATAAGTCTGTCAAATCTGAGACAATTGTCTTACAGACTCATCTTTTATTTCTTCGCCTTTGACCTCGCATCATCCTGTGAGTGGTTCACCTGACATGTGCATCACCAAAATTTTATGTATATATAAGCTGTCCTCTCTTTGAATAAACCCATTAGTTGTCAGTAAGCACAAGCCCAGTTGCTGCACTTTTCTGTTCGTATTTTGCATTATTATTTTACTGTTATAGAAAGCATATATTTTCTCTGCGCACGTTTCGAATAACGATGTACTACAATACAGTACATGCTGTCTTTCTGTGAGTCAGGTGACTTATCGGAGGTTTACAAGTAAAACTCGCGCTTTCGGCTTGTCTTGCTTAACGCTAGATATAATGCGACAAAATTAAGGTAGCTTTGCATAGTGGTTCCAGTCCTGAAGAAAGTGTGGAACAGGGCGGCTTTCCTTCTTTTTGTGTCTTCCTTTTATTTCGTTCTTTCTTTCTTTTTCTTCGTCTTCTATGTGATTTTTGCATCTCTGTCTTGGCTCTCTCTATTTCAATTTCTTTCTCTTTCCCATTAGTTCTTTCTCTTCTTAGCCCTATTTTTTTATCGTCATGTTCTTTCTCTCTCTATTTTACTCCCTCTTTCCTTGATTCTCGTTGTTTCTTCTTTTCTCTTTCTTTTTTACTATCAGTTCTTTATCCTGTTTTGTCTCTTTATATATCTTGTCTTTCTTTCCTGGCTTTTCCCCCTGTCTTTTTTTATTTTCTTTATCCCTATGCCTCTCTCCTTTTCTCAACATTTTTTTCTCTTCATCTTTCTCTAACCAATCCGAAGTTTGTATTTCCCATCATATTCATGGTGGCACAACAATCAAAAACACCAGTTTCGTCTCTAGGGTACTGTAAGAAACTCGGGGCGTGTTTCAATACTCATCTTAGACGTCTAAATAGACAGCTAAGTGGACGGCGGCTATCTTAAGTCCAATTACAATTCATCGCGTAGTCGTAAAAAAGACAGCTTCGAGAATACAGCATCGTAGAGGAATACAATGCAAGCTACTTTGCTGTCCAAACAAGATGACGGCTCCGCAAATTGCTCGGATAGCTCGGATCTCGCCGGAATACTCGTCTGCGCACAAACAAACGCTTCTCCAGACAGTCAATGTGAGTAAAGTTTAATATTTCTTAAATTTTAACTTGAAATAAGCTAAGAAGTCAACAGTTACGTTTGTTTATTTTAGCTTTCTCTTCTCGACGCGAGGTGGCGACTTGTCGCGTAGAAGCCGTCCAGATGTATTTTATTTCTCAGACAACATGAGCTCGGTGCTGTCTGATAAGCTCTCTGCGTAGACTGTCTACGATGGTGTCTTAAACATGGAACACAGCCTCTATCACCACCCGTATGCTCTTTTCGTCGTGTCTTAGTAAACTGGTAGTCAGCTGTGGAATTCGCCCAATTTCTGTGGCACGTACGTGGCATTCTTTTGTGGCATTCTTGTTAACGCATAGGATGAGCGTACGGAACCGCAGGCATACACGTGCAGCTTCTTGTAGAAAAACGCGCAGTCAGTCTCGGAACCGCGAGCACCATAAACCGCCATAACTATACCTCTAAAACGAGCATCGACCGCTAAAACGAACCACGATGTTCGAGTTTCGCACTGTTCCACCGAGCCATTCGGTGCACTCACGTAGCAAATGTTCACGGCACGCCACGCACATCTCTCGTTCAATTCGCCTACGGCGTATTAACCGTAACGGTGCGTCACGTGAGAGCCCGTCATGACAGCCGCGCATTCAGAGCACGACCAAGGTGCAGTGAACGCAGCGGGGACTGCAGCCGCGCTTTCGCCGCTTTCAGTTCGAACGTGAGATTCCTTTTTCTTGCGCGTATACTCTCGCTTATCGCACCTCCGCGACTACGCACGGTGCTGTTGAGCGATAATTCTCGGCAGAGACAGCAAAGAGAAGCTAGAAATCAACACAGGCGAGCATATTGCACAAGCGCATCTTCGAAATCCTCGTACGGTAGATACCCAAGTTTCTTGAAAGGTGAGTGATAGCGGGCCCAGAGCTGCCGCTACACAGAAGCTTGGCGGACACGCTTTTATCAGCTCACCTTCGAGACTAACTCCCTCCTCGAGAGCAAGGAAGCGTGTCGGAGAACGGATGATTTCACGCTACAGATGCCGAGCACAATGCATCACAATCGTATGACGCCGAGCTTTTTATTTCTTCAGACTCTTCTGCCAGTTCGGAGCAGCACACACTTCGCACGCTGCTGGGAAGGCGCGCGTTGGCGTGCTCTCGCATCATTCCGTGCCTCAGAGCAGTGTGCGTGGTGACCGCGCTGTAATTGACCCGTCTTCATCGGATGCGGGCCATTTAAGCCACGTGCCTGCTGGCTCTTATGCCATATATGCTACGGTCGCTGCATCTGCGTGTGGTGGTGGCCCCGGTGGTCGCGGTAATTGTGGCTCGAGAAAGATAAAAAAGATTGTGCACATACTTACTAACGCAACAATCTTGCGCTCAACTAGGCGACCGAAACAAATGAAACCTATGAAATGAGCTTTGGCGACATATATATGCTAGAACTATAGTTCTAATATACAATGCAGCCAACAGTCATTTCATGAGTTTTTTTTTTTTTGTTGTGTCTGTCGTCGGCCAAACATGACCATATACGGTCACGTTCGGCAATCGGTAGTCCAGTAGTTTGATTAAAGCGAAAAAAAACATTATGTTGTCAAACCTAAACTGTAGCCCAGTCTGCTACATCCAACCTAGCCTGTTCTGTAAAATACTTTCTATTCTCGCAATCTACAGCTTCCTCGAAGAACGCGTCCGGTCAACTGCTCCTCTTTGGTGCCCTGATGTTGGTAGATGGTGTGCTTACTTCGCACTGCATGTTAACATAAGTTCAAATCTTATAAAACTAAATCATTCTGTCTATTGAAACTGAACACTTCGTTATATCCGACCACTGAGTATCATGTTCCCGGCGGAATCGGTAGGTGATATTTTACTAAAAGGCAGACGCCGCAGCCGGGCTTCGATCCCTCAACCTGCGGGTCAGCAGCCGAGTACCTTAGCCATTTGACAACCACAGTGGGGTGAAGGGCGAAAGACGTTTATTGCTGAGGCCGGTAGGATTTCACATGCAGCCGGCGTTACGCCGAGGTCACGTGTACATAACCTTCGGTGTTTCGTCACGTATGACATCATGATTGCGCAGCTGTGCATGGACACGTAATACCACGAGTGGTAAATAACTTGCGATGATCTAAACGAATGTTAATAATTCGTCAGTGTAGCTTTATTCATTTTTGATCAGAAGTGTGCATATGAATCGATAAATCATTGCATTGTTAATTCATATTTATATTCCAATCCGTTAGGAAATTGCAAGATTAAGCTGCAGATCATGCACCTCTTTGCAAGACAGAGCTCTTGCTTCAGCTCTTGGAACTATCAGTGCAGCCAACACTGAGATGCACGATGATCTCACCTTCACATACAAGACATTACCTGATTCCTACAGAGTTCAGGGAAATCAGCGTAATGATAATTAATCTTATGTATGACCCTCCCCCCTCCTCTCGTCCTGTGACGAATGGCAGCAGTCGCGAAAGCTTCTCTTGAACCAATCTTCGAATAAGTCACCCACAAGCCTGCCGGAAAGCCGGCTTCCGCTACGAACTCTACTCTGCTGTGTCCGTAGCAGAAGAAACGGAAGCCTACGTCGTTATCACGACGACTTCATTCTGAAAGCTGTTTCCGCGCAGTGTGCCGGGTTTGTTGACTCTCGTTCTGTAGCCAAAGAAATAAATGTGTTACCAAAAATTAGGGGACCCAAAAGATTAGCCTTAAGGAGTTAAGCGCGACAGCGACATCCTGTTTTTTTTTTTCTAATTTGCTGTGCACCCGCCATACGTGACATAGAAGGAATAGGCGCAGTAGCGTGCGTGCCTTTTTGTAGTGGGGTGCCAGCTTTCAACCACTGAGCATAATGAGAATCACATATTCGGACGCCCATTGGCAATAGATGCTTGTATCACACATTATTACTGCAATATTTCATATTACATTGTGAAGCATGTATACAGGACGTGTGTGTTTGGGAAGCAAGAAAGCTACTTTCACGACATTTCCAAGCAGAGAAAGTTCTTTTGACTGCTTTCACATGCACAGGCGTGGCCGTGTGGTAGGGTATCCGCTTTCCACGCAAATGACCCGTGGTCGATCCCCATTCGGACTCAAACAACCGTTGTTCAGTCCCCACTCTGCTCCAAGATTATTTATCATTAATTTTTTTACTTACGGCGTTCTCGATTTTTCGGTCCCGCATATTATGATGCTTTTTCGCTCACAACCAACAACGCCTACGCCGAAATTTCCGCGAAACGAGCTCTTAAACGCTATCGCGTTCATACTAAAAGAATACTGTAGAAAATACCCGCAAAAAATTGTGACAGATCCTCGAGCTTCGCTTTCACGTGGCGAACACGATCGCATAATCGCATCTCCCTCTTAATCACTAGCCTTGCTTCGTTTTATGATGGACATTTAAAGAATGCCGCAATGAAAGGAACGTCTTCATGCTTTTAAACTGGCCGTTTCGAACTATCTTATAATGTCTACTGCAAGTCCTTTTGCGAATTGGCGAGTTGAACACTACACGTCCGAGAGGCGTCACGCGCGCCTACACAGCTGCACACGTTGTTGATTGTGTGACTGATAATGAAAACTGGTTGTGGTACATGCTGTAAAATGGTGGGCCTTTAAGCCAACCACTCATAAGCAATCAGTTGTTTCGACAAATGGTGTCAATATGCACTTCTGCGATTACATATCGCATGCAATTATGCCACTCCTCACATTGCATTGCATTGACACAAGGTGCCTTTTTTAAATGTGAATGCATTTTCTAGTTGGGCTATGTCAAGCATCCGGCGTTGTCCGCGGTGGTGTGAGCGCGCCGGCAGGTGTTATACCTCCACTCTCACTCCCTCTCCTACAGCAATAGCTGCGGGCGCGCGCACTTATCCTCGACCCTAGCAACCGAAGCCCGTGGTGCGAGAGAGCATAGGAGAGGGTTGGTGTTGTGCTTCGCCACTCCATTTCTCGCCATTCACTTTCTCTCCTCTCTGCACTCCACTCTCCCATACGCTTGCGTCTCACTCTTGACGTTCGCTGGCGGGGTTCCACGCAAGAACATTAGAAAATGTGCGCTCAAGATACCGCAATGAAACGGCAACGCCGATCTGAGAACGCTCGCGCCCAACTTCCCCGTCCGCACACTCCTCAATCTCGACCGTTCACTGACTGGGCGCCTCTCAAGGCCATGGCAGAAGTCGGTGAAGGTGAATATCTGACGGCAACGGTACCCTCTCTCGGTGCAAGAAATGCATTCGCATTTCCTCACGATTCTCTTCGAAGAGGTGGGGGAATCATTTGTTTGTTTTTATTTTGCCGAAGGAATCTTGAGCAATGGCATGGCTCTGGTGATACACCTGCTCGCGACGCAGAGGTCCTAGGTTCAATTTCCACTTGAAGCAAATATTTTATTATTTATTTATTTGCATAATAATTCTCCAATTTTCTCTAACAGAAAACGCTCAAAACCAATATTGCTTACACCTGAAATTTATATTAAACAAGTCCTGTCGCACTAATATTCTGTTCTGCAATCATGGTAGGGACAAATTTTTGCACCTCGAAACTACCTCTCCGGTGGTAGAGCTTACGGCTCTGTGTTGGGCTCTAGAATACATCAATTCTGAGAGACCGAGCTGATGCGCTGTTTTCTCCGACTGAAAACCGGGGTTACAGAGTGTGCGGTAAGCTCTCCGACATGAATGCCATGAAGGCTTGCACAACATTATTTGGAGTGACCGACAGTGCGGCATGCCAGGTTTGTGGCACCGAGGAAGACATATTGACCACCTTTTATGCCGATGTCCCCGATTTGCGTCTCTGATGAGTTGCGACAATTGAACGATCGGCCGCTCTCCGTGCAGATGCGGTTGGAGCATCGTCCCCGCCACTCGACGGCCAACAAGGCAGCTAAAGCGCTATTGTGTTTCTTGAGCACCACGGACCTTTCTGAGCTTATGTGTGTATTGTGTAGTGCCATCGCCACGTAAAACACGATGGATAATTTTTACAGCGCGTGAACACCTGGCAAAAATTGGATAGAGTAGAAAAGAGTCCTGACTTCCAACTGGTGCGTATTTGCAAAGTGTCAAAATATATGTGTGTTTGTTCACACGCTGTGAAATTCACTATCATGAACGCCGACCAACTTGACCAAGCTTCTATACTTGTCAGGCACATAACCGCCAGAGTGCTAAATGTGAATGCATTTCTCAGCCGGGGCATGTCATGCATCCGTCGGTGTCCGCGCGCCAGCAGGTGTTCTTTCCGCTCTCACTCCCTCTTCTCTAGAAACAGCTGCGGACGCGCGCGCTTATATTCGTGCCTATCTTCTAACCACTACCACCACCACCACTGACCGGAGCCAGTGTTGCCGGCGCATTAGCAGAGAGTGAGTGTAGAGAGGGAGTGCGCCCTGTCGTATGAGCGCGCTGGTATTGTGGGTGCTCGACAGAGCTGCCGCGTGTGTGAAGAGTGTGCAAAATAGGGTAGGTGCAGTGCTTCACCGTTGCTTCTATGGCCGTTTGCACTTTCTTTCCTTGACCCCACTCTCCCATCTGCTCACTCATACGTATACATAAATGGAGTGAAGCACGTGCCTCACACTCGACCGTGCCTGGCTAATGAATGTGTAAATAAATGACTACGGTAAAACTTCTCTTATTGTAAATAATTTACGCCACTAAAATTACTACACCATGTACTCTCGGCGCAAAAAGTGCCTTCGCATTACCTCACGATTCCTTTTGAGGAGAGGGGAGGGGCAGTTTTTTGTAGGTAACCTTATTCTTTTTCTTCATTCTTGCACTCCTTTTCTCTGTATCTCTGTTTTTAAGATTTTCTACTCTCATTTCGCTTTCTGCCCTGCGTAGGGTAGCCAACCAGATGCTGTCTGGTTAACCTCACTGCATTCTTCCTTTCTTATCGCTTCCTTCTTTCCTCCCTCTATCCCTCCTTTTTATCCCTTCTTCCCTCTCACTTTTCTTCCTTCAGTGGGGCACACGCTCTTCCGTGTCTGTGCACTGATACGCTGTCAAACAAACGTGGACTTGTGCAATTAGAGAAACGTCCATAGATTTTAAGTTCACCGCCTTTCTCTTTGGCGGTTTGTTCAAAATGGCGGTACACTACACGTTCGTGAAGGCATATATATTCATACTGTGGTTTCGGTGCGTATTACCATGAAATTTAATCAATTTTAAACGAAGAACAGCGGGTTTGTTCATGCGTGTTTTTAATAAATTCATCTACCCTATCCTGCCATGTGTCATGTGCTTTGCGCGGCTAAGCTGTCTGAGATACCGAGGGGGCTCTCAATCAAATTGAAGCATTGCTCTGCACTGCTGAGAAGTTTACGTAAAAACTGACGAAACTCGTATTGGTGCAAAAATATCGCACCACTGCTTACTTTCATTGGCTGTAAACGGCAACGCAAGAATGACACAGTCATCACCTACTGCGACGGAAAAAAAATGTGCATCACTCATTGTTAGTGACTCGCAGACGGCTGTGAGAAACTTTGCACGAGGGCGAATATCCCAAATAGCTTCAAGAATATTGGTTGGATGCAAAGACCAACGAACAATAGAAATAGTCTGGGCACCCGCTCACTCCTCCTTGCCCGGCATTGAGGCTGCACACCAGACAGCTCGAGGACTTACAGACCGAGCCTCTGGATTGCCCTGGTCGAACGGGGAGGACGATGAGGGATTTGAGCGGATGACCACTTACAGAGATACTACACAGTATTACAAGCAGGAAAATTTATCCTCCCGCACACTCGTCATTGAACAAAGGACAGGCGGTGGCGTGGCACCTACTCCAGACCCTCACGTTTCCTAGTCCGGTAACAATGAACCGCTGCGTGCCAGAACTTCATTCGGACAAGTGTAAATTTTGCCACAACAGGGGACTTGAGCCACATTTTATGGGCATGCCCGCAGGCTTCCATGAGAGGTGAATTTCCAGACGGGAGTGGATGGGATGCCGCGCTCCTCAGCTCTGACTCTCAATTACAAGCCCGCTTAATACGGCAGGCCGAAGACGCCGCCAGGGCCCATGGGATCATGGCCATCGTCTAGGTTTGGTCCTCCCTTCTCCTCTCGCACCTGAAAGGGGAAGAGGACCTTTCTGCCAATTAAATAAAGTTTGTTCATCATCATCATCATCATCATCATCATAAGTGTGGCACCCAGCGAAAGCCCTTGCACAAAATACAATGACGATGTGCCCATTATTATATTGTGCACAATTGTACTGAGTAATCATGTCAGGGGTCAGTAGATGATGGAGGTGCAGTCATCAGACATGACACAGGCAAACTCCCCCAGGAGACAAAAAAAGTCTCCTTAAGATACGCCAAAGCATGAAAGCCTGAAATACTGCAGACAAAAATAGCAGTGGCAGAGTGTTCGAAGGTAACCAAATGGTGCAAGGTAGCCCACATAAAATGGTGTGATAGGGAGAGGAGTGAACATGCTCTAAAGAGTCAACGAAGCCTGAAAGTGGTGAAGAAACAAAATGAGCCTCACAGAAACTAGATGTATGCGCTAAATGACAATGAAGATATCGTGCCTGCAAATGTGGACAGGCCCGTTAAAGTAGCTGAGCACTTTTACAGAGATCTGCCCAGTAGCTGGGACCACCAAAACGACAATGTAAAAAATAGTAGTAGCG